>JABASF010000411.1:0-43161 GCA_019776145.1 Harlomillsia oculata | reverse complement strand
ATAATGTATTAATATGCATTGCTGCAGGAATTCGTTTAACGGCTAGAGAGTCGATTGCACAGTTTTATATGTCAAGCCTTTTCCTTGTACAAGTCATTGATCAAAGTGTCACCTCAAGGGTAAGCCTAGTGTCATTTATATCTGTTTGTCGCTCCCATTACTTCAGATCTCACCTAATATTGGACCTGTCCAAGGAGTCCCTGCAATCAACTAGTAAAGTAGAAGGAGTTGCCAATGAGGTAAGTGTCATATTGAGAAAAAAAATGCTTATTGTAGCACTTGCACTGCGTATAAGACAAGACACGCGGTATATAGTATTTTTTATAACACTGGCACTGGTGACAAATGTCCACATCAAGTGTTTCATAGTATAGGTCTGCTGCAGTGTCATTTGAGTAATTGAAAGGTCGCAAGTCGCAACTCTATATAATTTGGAGTGATTCTTAACAGTAGGAATTTGATTGGAACGACGAACGGTACGCACGTTTAATGTTGAGATTTTTTGCTTTTCTGCTGGATTTGTAGTAAAGTATATTAGTATAAGATAAGTAACAATAAAACTGAGTTACTTGTCGTCCAAGTTAAGGAAATTATTTTATATAAGTCTGGGAAGACATGAAAGTAACGTTGTTCCGCCGTTCGTAAACGAACTGTAAATTGTGATTGCCTTATTGAATAAAATGAGAATCAAAAAAGGGAACTAATAATAAGAGAAGAATTGAGAGGATGTAAGCTCTGTTTGGCAGACGATGACCATTTTTCATCTCATTGCTTTTACTTCTATGTTCTCCTTTCTCCAATTTCATCTGGGATGACAATTCCGTCATTTTTTCGGTGTGCTGGAAACGTTCTTTGGATCTTGAATTGCGCTTGTCTACCGAATCTCCGCATTTCCGTCTCCGGTTTCGAAAGGTCCTTACCGAGCTCAAAGCAATGAAGACGGAGCTTGGAGACGTGGGCCAAGTGTCAATCCAGGCCATTTACAACCTTCAAGTGAGTTGAACCGTATTTCCGTTCTTTACATATGCCATAAAGAACATTGAAATGACATGCTTGAGATTTTGGAATAGGGTATGTTTCTTAGAAAACGATAGTCTTGCTTTTCCGTTACAAAATATAAAGTTTTATAATAGGTGTCTGGCAAAAGATTTCCCCTGAATAAAACAATACTCAAAGGATAAAAAAATACGTAGAAAGAAGAATACAAAATTTTATGTGGGTAATATAAGACAAAAGACGGGCATAGATTGTTGTTGGCATTATTAGTTGTTCAAAGAATCACTTCTTGCTATTGTCGCAACTCGGATGGTACTGTGAAGAGGGTTTTTGAAAAAGAGGCTGAGTTTGCGATTTGCGTTTCATGTACGCGAAGGCCAAGTTGTCGGGTTGACGGAAACCTTGGCAAAGTCAGATCTTATCGCCTGGTTTCTCAGGCTTTCTACTTTACGTTTATAACCCTATTTCTCGTCAAGACGTGAGAACGAATGCCAATGAGTGCTTTCTCTTACTTTCTCTCGCTCTCTTTGAGTGTATGGGAAAAGTGAGAGTTAGCCTTGAGCGGAGTCAAAG
Organism: Harlomillsia oculata; assembly: GCA_019776145.1. Classification (NCBI taxonomy): domain Eukaryota; kingdom Metazoa; phylum Arthropoda; class Collembola; order Entomobryomorpha; family Oncopoduridae; genus Harlomillsia; species Harlomillsia oculata. Next base: position 41,592 of record JABASF010000411.1, on the reverse strand, counting down.
GAGTAATATTTTATGCATTGCATTGATGCTCTTTGGTAGATCGTTGAACGCGAAGAGTGTTCAAGAATTTTAACAGCTGTATTAAATGCCAATTGATCTCTGCGTTTTTCAACCTTTTGAACTATACTGTGGGATCATTAGAATATAGTAAACCGACGTTGTGAATATTTTTTGAGGCAGGATCTATTTTAATTTCATTGCGAAATAACCGTGAGTGTGGAAGTTCAATAGCAGTGTAATGAATAGTGGTTCAAGGTCGGGATTTAGTAGAGTGGAAAACAGTTACTATGATAAATAAAGGAAAGAACAGAGTAAGTTAGTTTAATTAAATTGTAGTGTAAATCGATAGGAAAATCAGAGTGAAAAACTAATTAGTGCTTATAAAGTGATTACAATGAAAGAAGAAAATGTTGTTGGAGCGAAGAAAGGATGCGGGCAATGTAACACAACTCGTAGAAGTTTAGGAAACGTAGGAGTGTTGACACAATCCCCCGGTGAATTGCAGGTATGATGGCAACCCGCAGTGGCATAATAGGTGTAGAGTGTGAGGCCGCATGTGAATTTACGAGGGGATGAAGTATTTGGCGAAAATTGAAACTAATCCATGTGTGTTTTCTGTATATGTGATGGTGTGGTCCATATTATAGAAGTCGGAGGAAAGTTTGATGACGGCGATGGCGGAAACGGCGAACAGGACGATTTACGCATTGCGACAAGAGCCACAGCCTCTCCGGTCGGCTGTCTTATTAGGAAATGGGAGCGAAGGGAATTCGGTACAGGCGGATTCAACCAGTTTCACTTCAACTTCAGTCCAAACTTTGGGTGTTTCTCCCGCCACGGCCGCAACTACTCATGGAAAACTTGGCTTGGGCAACGGTGGTAACGGTGGTGGAAGGACGGAATCCCTCGTGTCATGTTCGTCACGTAAAAGACTGATAAATGGTGAGACCGAATACTTTCTCTCTTGCCCTGGCTCAAATAAATGGGCACTGCCAATTGCATATTTTCCACATGACAGCCAAAGGGATGTGATCACGGTCCAATCCAACCTTAAGTCTTTCGTCAATACTCCTTACACTCTCCACACATTCTTTGCACCCTCAACCTCTTTCCCTAGAACAACTATACAACTTCCTAGTAATGCGCCCATAATACATACTACATATGTAATGTTGAAGGAAGTTGGTCTCAATTTCTTCACTTTTCTTTCTTTCTTCTTTTCTCTCCTCTCCTGTTCAAGGAAGGACTTTCCTCGTCCTTACCAACTTCAAGGAGTCTCAATAGCCTTAAAAATAGTAATCCTCTGATTTGCGCTCATGGACTTTTTCAGCTGAAATCGATGATTCTGTACCAAGTAGCGACTGAGGTACTGTCAGCCAAGTCATCATCTAATACTACTTTGTGTCTGTGTGAGTCACCATATGCACCTGTCAAAAAATGCATTGCATGCAAAATACTACAAAATAGTACACCATTTCTCTATGAACTCTAATTGAATGGGACGTAAGTGCTGTGACATGTGGACCCATTTGACTTCCTGTCGAGGCACATTTACTTCATGCTGTGGCACATTAGTCCTTCAAATCTCTTAGAGTACGTTTCGAGACAGTAGTTGACATTCAAGTCCACAGAAACGCCCTATACTTACCATTACCATAACTGACATGCTCGTCACATCTGTAATTTTATATATCGACTTTTTCAATCAAACTTTTTCCGTCGAGAGCGAACCAGAATAAGTTTGCCCACTAAGCGTCATCAAAAAGAAATTATGTAGTAAGACTGTCATTTCTTCTTATTTGATTACCAGATGTCTCCTACCCAATTGGTCTTCAACCAGTGCTTCGTTAGAAAACGTGCCAATGTTCACTCAACCTTGTTAAATTCCACAGCTGTGGCTAACATTATTCCATATTTGTTATTCAAGAACGAATCAGCAAAAATGCAGCCTTTTTTCCGCAAATCGTGCCATTAATAAGGCTGTTAGTAAAGCTAGCCTAGAATAAAAAAATGCTGCATTTTATCGTTTAAAGGGCCATCTTTTATCAGAGGATGATTTTTTTCTACTCTTTGTATTCAGGTATCCTATTCTTCATTCTGGAAAATTTATTGAAAAATACTCAGAGTTTGTCACCGACCTGAGGCGTTATTTTACAAAACTTCAAAATTTTAGATTTGAAATTGCTTCCAATTACGGGGTAAGATGACACACCAAGAGTTTTGGATTCGTCCAGTCGTATGAGACTGAACAGTTGGAGTCCTTGGAGTGAAATGATTCCACATGAAAGTGCACTTTATGACTCCTTATAAAAATGCTTAACTGGTTTGAGCTAGAAATGTCTATGAACATCAAAATCAGATCCGAGGTTAGATTTTTGGAGGTTTGGCCATCTTGAAAAAATCGATTTCATCTCGCATCATTACTTTGTGTCTTGTCGTGTCCCATGTGCCCCACCTTTCACCGCACCCGCACACATCAAGCCAACCTTCCGTCAACAAGAAAAAGAAAAGGAACGTGATCTCTGAAAAAACTAGGACGAGAGAAGATTTCGTAATATGGAATCGTTGAATCTCACAGTCCGTCTGTGTCATTCGTCCTTACACTTATTCTTTATGTTCGGCACTCACTTTCACTTTACCATTTAAGTATCACGCAAGCAAACACGGCTGAGGAGCAATGGGCAAAAATGAAAGGATTAACATTTAGCCTCAGAAAAGGGAAAGAAAGTAAAGAAAAAGAAAAAGAGAAAAACAGCAAAACAAAAAATTATTTTGTGATGCCTGTTTTCATGAAAAATTCAACTTTTTTCCCGTCCACCCATTACGTACATGAAAAGAATTTCCCACTTTCTTTTTAGTAATTTGTACTTTTTTTCATTTCATAAATAACTTTTTTTAGCCATGGGTGAACACGTCATGAAAATAATGTTTTACAGAGGATCATCGTTAACTTTGTTTTACCGTGTTGTTACATGTTAATGTAATAAAAGCATAAATCAAACAAGAAAGGGAATGCATCATTTTCGTAATCCTTTAAATTCTGCTTGGTTTCATTGTTTACAGAATGTAAATACTTCTTTACCCTTTTACCCTCATTGGAATATGTTGCATTTGCTATTAGTATAATTTACCAGATATATGTAAAACATTATAAATGAATATGAAAGTGGATATATTTTGTTTGACTTTTAGATTGTGTATTAATATCACATTTATACCCAACATTTTGAATTCTTTTCAACTTTTTAAGGTCGACCGAGGGATTGCAGTGAAGTACAGCTTTCGGACCATCGACAAAGTGGAGTTTACAAAATCTATCCTTGGGAAGGCGGAGCTCATGTGGAGGTAAAGTTGCTTTGCTGAAAATGAATGCTGAGTTAGTAACTTTGTCTTGTTCAAATGATGTGAGTAGGCTACAAGGTCACACAATACAATATACAATAGGCTTTCTCTACAATATATAACTAGTAGGTAGTATTGTTTTGCTCTTTGGAATATTGGTGCGAAAATGGACGAACGTATGAAACAACTAAGGGCGGATGCAGTAGTTTTCCCTGTAAAAGTCTAGACACCATTCATTTCACAGCTTATCAGGAGACATAACAACCCATGATGGTGAAAGTATATCCGCCAACATTCATTAGATTAGGGTTTTGGCAAAAAAGTGTGTATTTATATACGTAGTATACATTGCACCAGTCTACAGCACGTCCCATGTCCCATCCCTTTATTTTAAAGAAAAAAAGTTTTCTCCAAGTTTTAAGCTTTAAATAAGGAACTTGTATTCACAAGCATAAGAAGGGAAAAGTCTTGAGATTTTCCCCAGTTTACCTCTAGTGCTCTTTCTGGAGGACTTGCATTAGCGACCGCAGCAGTAAATCTACATATACGACGACACGGGACGACATGCTGTGGATTTGCAAAGGCACGCCACAGGAAGAAGACTCAATGGCCAAAGTTCCATTGGCTCTTCTTCTTATTTCGTGTCTCTGCTTTTCTTCCCTTCTTCTTACATTTTCTTTATATATCGCGTTCTGTGCTCAAGACGATGCCCAGGAAAAACTCATAGTGGCCTTGACTTCTTTAGCGCCATAAGTTTTGTTTGTCTCTCTTCTGTCTGCACATTTTCTGACAACATGAAACACATTATTTTCTAAAGAAGAAGAAGAATAAACTTGTCGGATCGTCGTCAGCGTAATAGCATAGTGTATGTTTGTATTACGCAGTATGACATGCCCTCAAATATTTTTTTCTGCAACATTGTACACTATCTATGTACTTCTATAACTATAACATCATGTATAACAGTATAATGTAATTGTATACATATGTTATACAGTTATACTAGGTATTACTATATGTAACAGCATTGCACCAAAGTCTCATCTCAGGATGTGGACAGTAGGAACGTTTATGTAAGAGTGGCACAACAGCAACGTCGTCGTAGTATCGTCATATTCACAAAAGTGTCATGTTTCAGAAAAACATTTTTTCGTGGATTTGAGTAAACATAAATCGTAGAGTAGTGAAAGTAGTTGGGGAGAATACAAGTATACAACTCGTAAGTGCAAAACTAAACATTGCAGATTGTGTACGTCACTAAATATTACCATATTTTTGAATTTTCTTTATGCAAAGGTATTTTGCGATTTGGAGAGCAAAGGCGGTGGCTGGACTGTGATTCAACGCCGGGCAGAGAACCAAGTACCCAGGGAAAGTTTCTATCGCTCTTGGCAAGAATACCAAGCTGGATTCGGGTCACCCTACAACCACTTCTGGCTTGGTTCGTTTCACATTTTCTCTTGACAGTTTGGTTCTAATAAAACATGTGAAAAATCTCATTCGATGCGACAACCATTGTCGCAAATCAAAGCGGCTGTGTCGATGCAATCTCCAGGCAATCACCTCAATCCAAACGCCACGAGAGACCTTCGCCAAACCCAAGGTCTCTTGTTGATGGTGAAAGTACTTTATTTGCAAACGAATGCAACTCGTTCGAATTGAAGGATTGATTCTGTTTGGTTCCATCTATTCAAATTTACTCTGAACGTTCTATTGTGCATATTTATCTACGTGCTACAACGAATGAGATAAGAAAATGGAATTTTCGAATGTTCAGAAATTCACAGATGTCAGTTATTTTTGTATTGGAATTTGGAAGTGATTCGTCACGTCACGTCTTCGTAGACTAACGTTCGTGTGTATACTTTGCCTACCAAAGAAGTCACAGAATGGCCTTGAAAAGTAATAGTTCTTGAGATTTTGAATGTTGAATGGTCCAAATAAAACTAAAATACACTTTATTATTTAAACAGGACTCTCAATTCTCTCAGTATTGTCCGATCAAGGTGACCAAGAGCTGCGAGTGGAGATGATGGATTGGGACGGAAACATGCGAGACGCAAATTATGGTTACTTCCGGGTTTCAAATAGCTCTGACCTTTATCGCCTACATATTGCGGATTATTCTGGAAATGCAGGTTTGCCTAGCTTTTAATTGTAGCGTCATAGTCATGATACTAAACACTAAAGAGTATGTTTGGACATGTTTGCATGATTTGCATTTTCTTTTAGTAGCAGTAATGCAGTATGCGCACAAGAATCAATTTCATTCTACAATTGTGAGTTGCGACATGACGAGAGTGAATCTGAGGTTTCTAGAACATAAAGAATGCCTTCTTGCACTTTAATGTAGTTACATGCACGAGTCTATTGCGTGATAAGCCCGAATGGCTTTAAATGGTTTGGTAACGACGTCCCTTTGGTGCAAATGCATCAAAAAGTGAGAAGAAAACGATGAACCTTGGCAGTGTTCTCGTTTTAACAAGAGACTTCCAGAATTTCTTATCTATTTGAGCTAGGGACATAAAAGCGCCTCGGCAATTTCATAGACATTTCAACAATCTAAGTGGGCAAAGATTCTGTTTCGTAAGTCGGTTAGCCAAAGTCCTATCGAGTCATGTCATGAGTCAAGATAATTTTTCAGGAATGATTTTGTGTGCGGGCATTGCCGAGAAATGTTTCTCGTGTGGGTGATCTCGAGAATGTGGCAGGAGAGACAGGATAGCGTGGATTCCAGCAGTGGCAATGCTGCTGCCAACCATTATCGCTAATAACGTGTCGTATGGATATAATCTGTGTGGAGATCTGGGTGAGTTTTTCTGCAACGACGACGGGGTGGCTAGTGGCTTCAACTCCCAGAGTGCGTCTTCCATAACCTTTACACTGTGACTGCGACTTGGTGTGCTGACATTATCATTATGGCAGTGTGACCCTGAAACGACTTGGGAGGACATAACATAAAGTCCCACTTTCGCCACTGTAGAACCTTTCCCCGTCAACTTTTCCTAGCCTAGTTTTAAGGAGGAAGCTTTGGATGGATTTCTCTCGAGGTAAATGACATGGTTGTCAAGCTTCCGTGTGGTTATCTGGCGACCCTGTTCTCGGAAAGAAGGCACTTAAGCTCCAATGCGACGCTCCAGCGCAGCGTCTGTTGCCTCTCTCCAGTTCTTGAGGACACGCTGAATGAGCCCATCCTTAAGTAGCAATGAATCTTCTCCGTTTTCCCTGGCGGATTGCGTGTCCAATCTTTCTCTCAGACATCTTTTCCACTGTGTGTGGGAACATCATCATCCCTTGAATGTTCTACTTCTTCCTCTTCTTCTCCCTCATCTTCTCCTTGCAATACTACTGCATGGCTCAAGACTCAGGACTCAAATTAGGTTAAGCCTTCAAAGGCGAGTATTTAGTTCCTCAGAGTCTCTCGTCTCCCCAGAATCGGCAACTCGACATTGAAGGCAAAGCTTTATGACATCTCCTCCTCTCTTCATCCTGTCTCATCCAAAACATACAGCTTCCTTTCTTCTTCAACTGCATCTGCATGTCACAGTCACTACTCTTTAACAGCTACTGTTACTAGTCCCAGTTCTACTAAATACGAGTATGTAGTATAACAGTATAAGTATTTACTCTGAAATACTCGGTAGGAACCTTTCTTTCCTTTTCATCTTCCTCACTGCCATTTGGTGCAATTTGTCTTATATAATCTTAATTTCCCTTCAAATCCCATTTCAACTTCTGCTTTGTCTTCAATACCGACGGCCTGCTACGATAAAGTGACAGACTACCGAATTATCATTCTGTTATAATGCCGGACAGATTATTTACTGTGTGTTATACATATTTATAGGAATTATGATATTTGAAGTGAACTTCCTCCCAATTGGATCAACGCAGCAATACAATATTTAGTAATGCTTAGAAATGTATATATAAACTTACTCACTGATTATTTGATGAGCTTACCCCTATTCAGTTAATCCTATCTCAAGGTTGATGAGAAGGTTTTGATACGAAAAGACAAGGATCAAACATGAGCAGATAAGAAAGCATTGATTTTTATGGTACTCTTCCACATTTCAATAAAAGAAATGCGTCTTTGAAGGTTCTAACAGCTTTGACATGAGCTCAGACAGCCTGTGTGCCTAGTCTGTATTCTTGTACCGATTAAGCGTTGTGTTGGCGGAACACTGAGCGAAATTCGCTTTAGGGAGAATTGGAATATGAAATAGGGAAGAAAGTCTAATCCAAAGAGAACTAAAAAAGAAAACGATCAAAGCCTCGGGTTTTTGCAGCAGCTGAACAGTTTTTCTCGAGAAATTGTCTTCTTCAATGGGCAACAGACTAACCAATGTTCAGCGTTGAGTATGATCCTATCCTTTTGTAAAATGGAACACAAGAACACGATCAGAATGTTGAGAATCTCATTGTATTGTGAGTGGACGTGACCCGATTTTGTGCACATCAAATACACATCACAACACACTGAAAAAATCGGAGGCAGGAGGAATGAGAAATGAAGATTTTGGTAGTGGCAGAAATTGTATCTGAATTTGATCGTATTTCACTTTCTTCTGTTTCATTTCTTCATATCCTTGAGCTAACCAAAGAAAAATGCAATATTTCTAACTCAAACCAAAGAATTCATTTTCATTCAACATTGACATTGAAATTATATTACCATTTCCCAATTTCCCATGTTGTTTCATCTTTATTGCGCATCAGCACAAAATTGATGCACCTTCAAACGTCTTGAATTTTTGTAATCGTGACTATTTCCAATATACTAAATATTAAATTGTATTTAATATTTGCACAGGGGATTCCTTAATTTATCATAATGGCATGCCCTTTTCCACCAAAGATCAAGACAATGACTTGGACAAGACTATCAACTGTGCTCAACGTTATCAAGGGGCGTGGTGGTACAAAAACTGCCATCAGGTAACGTAACATTTTCTTCTATTTTGCATATCTTGTGGAAAATTGCTTTTGTGTGTGGTGCGGGGCAAATTCTATAGTATTCTGCTTTGATGGTAGGGTAAGCTTTTGAAGCAAAATGAAGCATTATACTTGCATGCAAATATAAATTTCGCTTGTGCAATCATGTACACCATTATAGTAACTTGTTTAAAAGTAAAACCCAAGTTACTTTACGAAATGTGCAGTAAAAGAACACATTTAAGTATTACTTCTAATAAGTAGTGCTTGATTCAATCCACTTGCATAAGCAAAACAAATAGTACTCTAAAGTTACTTATCTCAGTTAGTAATTATCTCATGCACTGATAAGATATACACTGTCCCGGAACCGGGAACAGCCCGAATCTGAAAAGAGTCTAGTTAAATGACATCCTTGCGCATGGTTTCGTGTACATTATTAGTAGAGATCCGAACATTTTTGTACTATGGGACTTTCTACATGCACCAGATTCCTAATTTTCAAATCATGCTCAATTAAGGAAAGTGCTATTCAAATGGAATTTGGTATGGTTGAAGCAATCGCTTCAAATTATAGAAATGGTATTGCGACAGCTAGTATTTTGCATTTGCACAATCTAATTCCATTCAAATGATGAGCTCATTTGAAATCAAAAGTTTTCGTTTAACAAAGACAAAGAGCAGCGGATCAATTTGAAAGACTTAGCTATAACGATGGGATCTTTTATAACTACTGCTCCTGGTATTAGGAATTCAATTTCTATTAAAACTTTTTTTTATTCTTGCCGAATTGCCAATTGCAAAGTTTTTTTTATATTCCCTTATCTGTCAGCTACCGAAGGGAAATGAACTCAACTCGTTCACATTATTTATGACTTGTATTACCATTTTGTAACAACAACCAACGAATTGAATTGGCAAAAATTGCAACCGCCTCCACATGAAAGCGTTTGTTTTTTTTTTGCTCCCATCATCATCATGATCATGAACGACTCTCGTAGGAAATGACCTGCGGACTCGGTTGGTCATCCTCCCTCCGTGCCTTATATGGTTAGTAGCCATGGGCAGTATTTATTAGAATTATAAGTTGAGATATAAAGCTAATTCTTGGTGACGGATCTTCATCTCATCTCTTCTGTTCATCCACTACCATCCAAAACCCTAAAGGAAGATGGTATATCCTTGTAAATAGCTGTCCTGACATTGTACATTCCTGCCCATTGAAAATTTCACCTGTGCTGTGAGCCTAATGTGAACTTATGTATGCTCTACACATTTTTGTCATGCCACACCAAACCAACATTACACAATAAAAATGTAACACAAAATGCTGCTGCGGCACATTATAACACGAAAGGTAACCAAGCAAAGGAAAATGACGTAAAAAAAATCTTAACTCACTCACTCACTCAGTCTTTCTTGTCTGATGTCTATTCCATATTCCATGTGTTGTATACTTTTTTGAAGTTCAGCGATCCTAAAACGTTGGTTCATGGACATCCTGACTTGGTCGTGCCTACGTACATATACGCCCATTTATATAATATTTGTACCATTTTGCTCTCATGGAGGATGATGTGATGATGCGGATGAAGGCGTTCGTTATCCAAAAGTCGTTGAGGTTGTTCATTTGTTCAGTTTTCTACTCACCTGGGCCAACAACAAACCTATTGAACGTGCGTCTCATCTGTTTGGTGTGACACCAGTCTCAGACCAAATCACATCTTCCTCATGAGAGTTTCTTTTGCAAAAACATAAACTCAACATGTTTAAAGTAAAAAAGTCTTGTTTCACATTACCCTCGTTTTGACTGTATAAAAAGATACGGACATCATTACGTTGTTTACGTTGGTTCAAGCTTTCATTACTTTCCGTTGGTTCGTTTGGTTGATGGCTGTACCTGATGTGTATTCAAGCTTGAAAAAACGTGTTTTAAAATGTGCCTTTGTGTAATTTTAACGCAGCATCATATTATGTGAGTCTTCATATGAGTTGGTTCTCCAGATCCATGTTCACCTAAGTTTTATCCATCTTTGACTGTTACGAAAAAGCATAAAACAACCCAACGACAACAACGACGAGTATAGTCAAACTCACCTCACGATTGCACCCTCACATGCTTGGTCGGCCTCAGCTCGTTCAATTCCATTCTATTTCCATGGACCATTTTTTGCCGAATAGACCGTTTTTCAAGGTTACGTAATACAACAACAGATTTTCTCATTCGCGGCTGCTGGCTTGGAGTCCAGCTGGTTATTATTGTTGTTTCGAATGAACAACAATAGTGAGACATCGTGTGTTTAATTCGTCGTTTCATTTTCCCTGCCATGGCTACTGATATGAAACATCAGTATGAGACAAAGTTGGGACAAACTGACTTGGTAATCATGCCTTTCATATTATTACGTACAATAATACATTCTTGGATTTTGCATCCTTTCTTTGTTTGAAATTGGGCATAATTCGCATAATACGCTATGTTTTTGTTTTCAGTCGCCAACATGCAAAGTGATGTATGATTGGGAAATTAAAGACTTTGATTGCATTTGCCCACCTTCACCTGTTGGTCCAAGACACAGCTTTGAAAAGCTGAGATCTCAATCTTTCGTTGCAGGGTTGGAAATTGGGAAGAAATCAAAATGGTACATTTATAGTATAGAAATACGATAGTTAAAATTGAATGTGCTCCACGGTGCATGTACTGAAAAAATTTTGGAATTTTTGTTTGTTTTTCAAAATGCATTAAAAACAGGCACGTTGAAATCGAAGGTCGACCAAGTGACGGTTGGCTTTACAGTGATGTCGTTTTGGAAGAATTTTTAGCAGGAAAATTTGAGAGGATTTCATGCAGATACGTATTTTCGTTACTGCTTCCTGATGACAACGTACTTACGAAGAACTGTAAGAGAATAAATTGTGCATATTGCATTTCCCAATTAGGATTTCTCGGTAGATTTTGACTGCATGAAAAATGAAATATAATGAAGGAAATCTTTATTTTTTCACCATTGGGACTTGACATAGCTCAATATCTCGTGCTGACCAATTTGGGGCAACATGCTGGAAGTCAAGCGATCATCTCCATTCGTGGGTTGTGGGAGAACAGAGCAAAATGTCTCGTGGGAAATACGTTGAGGTGCAGAATTGAGCTGGAAATAATTGGGGATCGAGTCACAGTCCCGAAGCTCATTACCATGCATCCCAAATCAACTGGAGTCGAGTACGGCTCCTACAAACTGGACAAGGATTTTAGTTCCTTGCTCAATAACAAGGACAATTACGACTTGATCATTGAATGTGGAGACCTAAATCTTTTACGTTCATAAGCTTATTTTATGCGGTATATATCTCAAATCTTTTGCAAAAAGCTGAAATGCAGTTCATTTTATATTCTAGTTTGTAGCTGCTTCCATTTGCACAGTTTTATTTATGACTGGTGGTTAGATCAAGTTGATGAGTATTTTGTCTTACATTATTATTTCAGCAAGGAGTAAAGTGTTTGCTGCAATGTTTGGCCATAATATGCAAGAGACAAAAACGAATCGTGTTATAGTGGAAGACTATGACCCTGAAATCATGGAAATTCTCCTTCGTTATATGTATACGGCTAAATTAGCCGATTATGACAATGGAGATATTATTGCCGGAGTGATTCAGGCTGCAGATAAGTACGAATTAGCGGAGTTAAAAAACCATTGTTTTTGTCACTTTGCTCGTTGTATTATTGACGAGTATGTGGGATCCATGTGTGTGCTGGCTTATCTTCTTGGAGCTGAAGAACATGTAAAAACTGTGCTGGAGAACTACTGTCAAACGTAATAAATTACTTATTTGTACTGAATATTATATAGTATAACATTCAAATACCCAGTTACATTGTAGGTTGAGCACTCTATTAACGATTCCAATGATGTTTACGCTATTATATAGGAACTGGAAGATGCTATTGCGGAATACGGATTTCAAGAAGCTCGTTTTCAAATACCCTGCAGCCTTTTTTGGAGACTGTTGAAACGAAACATGTTACAAGTTACACAAATACAGGGGATGTTGTATTTAAATTGCAAAACTACGAGTAGAAGATTTTATTATGTGCTGTCTGTCACAGATTTATTAATATTACAGAGTACGTGTTTGTGTGATAGAAGTTTACGAATGTTTAGCTTTAATTCGTCTACCGGCACCAAAAATAATGCAAAGTACAGTGACAATTCATTTATGAACAATGAAGTAGTTATGAAAATACGAAACGCACTATCAAGAGCAGCTTTATTTGTATAATAATGTTAATCGCAGCTTGTAAATGACGCACATAATTTTCCATACGAATTCTTATACTTATTGTTACTGATTATATAATTTCTGTACTATCGCAACAATAAAGTAATATTAATAAGATTAATGGAGTGGAATAAGGATGGTACTATAAGTGAGGTATACAGAGCGTGGTTGACTTTGACAGTATGTTTTTTGTACTTGTTTCAATGACGGTAATGTAGAATTGGCCAAATCTGGCTGTGTCATTAGGCAGAAAACAGCTTTTGGATTGTGGGTCATAAAAATGCACGGAATCCAAGCAGTCGAACACTCCGCCTATGCAGGCAAGTCCCCTTGTAAGTATTACACTGCAGAGGCCTACATTTTTGCCGTAAGTTGAGAAGGCAAGTTGTGTTCGGTGTGGGGCTGAGCCCATTTTGCATTGGCAAAAACCGTCGATGCACTCAGAATTGAGGACACACTGGAAAGGGGAAGGGATCCTTTCCTCCAGTCGTGATCACAGAGCCGTCCGTTGTTCCCAGTTCCAGTTCAACGGATGTTGCACTGCCAAGTGCTGATTTCGGATTGAATTTAGTTGGAGTGGAGCATGATGTTGAGACCAAAACCAAATTGACACAATATTCTTGAGACCCGAGGGCACTTGATACGTTGGATTCGGCATAGGCATGTCTCTTCAGTGCATCTGAGGTCCTCATTACAGCCTTCACTATCGATGCATCTGTTTCCATACCCCACCAAGCATTTCCGCATGTCTCTTGAGGGAGTGAAACCCTTCTTCTTGCCAGCACATCTGAGAATCATCTCGTTTGCTGACTCGTCATAAAATTTTGACAGGTCAGTTCGGTTCCTAAAGGCTGGAGTTGGCACGGCGCAATCGCGCAATGAAAATTTTCAGTGCATAAATTGTCCAGTAATTTCCCCTCGAGATAGGAAATACATTTCTATCCCACTGGATCATAAATGTACCATTGATCGTCCATTCCAAAATGTCGCTGACAAGTTCCATCAATGCAATTCATCCCCATGATCGTGTCACATGTTCTTAAGTCACTGCAAGTCTCGTATCTCATTGAAATCTGGTATCGTCGAGCACATTGTGTCATTTTCTCGAAACCCATTTGGCACACACATATACTTGAAACCCACGCAATTAGCGCTGACAATGACACTCATTCAGATTTCTCAACACATTTGATCGATGCACCGTCAAATGTACCAGATTCCCCCAACCGTGTCATCGAACTGCAGGGATTTGTCACATTTGTCTTCTACAAATCGCGATTCACATTTACACTTCTTGTAAATAATTATTTTAATCATTCAATTCCCTTTCTTTGTTCATACGCGGATTCAGGTTTATGAATTTTACATTTTTCATTATATTTTTTCTTAAACTTGTCACGTTGAACGTCCACATGGTCAATAAACATGACCTTATGATAAAATATCCACATGCATTGGAATTTCTTATTAAAAATATAATAGACAAAACCATTTCGTTACTCTAAAAATCGTATTATACTATGTTGTAACTTGTAATCTCAAATGTAATTTATGAGTTAGTGGAGGCTCTCAATTAAGATATCTGTCACTGTCTGCTTCTCGTGTCACATTCCTCTAATATTCTTTCCTTTGCTTTTTATTTATGTTGCTGCTTCCTGTTTCATTTCATCATTGTTCATTTTGTTTTATTCAAGTAGTCTCCCCAAACTCACATTATATGAGCATCAAAGCGTCATCATCGTATAAAGTGTAGAAGGTACGTAGTACAGAGGTCAAATGACATTAAGCGTTTAACTTCTTATAATGAAAAGAAGTCAAGTGACATTAAGCGTTTAAGTTCTTATAATGAAAAGAAGTTTCAGTTTTATACTGTAACGTCAGGAAGTCTGTAAATTTAAGAAGACGAAACGTTTCTATAAATTAATGTGAGATGTTGAATTTCACACTAACGTATAAACAGGGATTGAATAATAGATCATGCAGTCATGCATCTTGAAAATTGAACACAGTTACTGCATGATCATCATAAGTTTAAATTCTGTTGAGGTACAGCGGATTATTATAAACATTGAGTATGCAAGAAATGATCGCTAATGAAGGATAAAAAGGCTACGTCACGAAGTCACGTACAAACTTGCAATTTTCAAAAAGGGATTCATTGAACAGAAAATAAAATGCAGCTTCCTGAAATGCAAGGAAGAAAAAAGGAAATCACGTTGCGTTTTTTTTTGAGAAAATCCAAAGGGAAGGGAAGTTTAACAAGGTATTTTTCTACGAGGTCATATCATTGGGCTCATCTAGAAAAGTGAGAAGGCGATAAACTCAGTAGGCTTAGTTGAAAGTGTGGAAGTAAAGATAGGGCAGAACAGTAGGAAAATACTAAGAGAGCACGAAAAAGAGAATGTGCTGGAAAACGAAAAGCCTTGACTCAATTTATCTTATGACCACGTTTTGTCTTGAAAACCTTGGGTGTTTGGGCTAATGTTATGAGAGAGAAGTTGGTTTTGTTTCATATACGGTTTTTTCTCTTCTTTTCTTGCTTTAGTCCCTTTACGTCCACCGAAGGATTTTTCCTCATGATAACATTGTGGGCAGAGGAAGGGCGTAAATGAAAGGCGACGGTGAAAGGCACTTGAAACCTGCGTGTAAAAAAGAAAGTGCGTGCCTGGAATGAAGACAAGTTGTAATTTGAGCCTGAAGGGAAAGAGTTGTAAAAGACTTCCTCTGTGCCCTATGCTTTTTCACTATGTCGATTCCCCTACAACAGTTTTCCCAGAAAGGAGGTTACAACCACGTTCTTCCGGGTAAAGTAGGTTGTTCGTTCACAACGGAGAAAAATGTGATGGATGCTTCAGCATGGTGTGAAAAAAGCTTACTCTTGTTCTGTTACTATGATTTTTCTCCCGGAAGACAGAAAAAAGTAGAGCAAATTTGGAACATTTCTGTCTCGTTCGTAGGAACAGATTGTGATTGTGACACTGTTGGGTTTTTAGTGCAACCATCTTTACTATTATGACACACGAGGAGATGCCGTTCCATAAAAAGCTTTTTGCTTTCAAAATACTCTTAAAAATTATTATGATGCATTCTATTTCTATATTGTTTCTATTGTCTCCTGGTTTTATGGTTAGGCTTCTTTGGAATTGTATTTTCCTTTGTCAGTTCATAATTAAGTGCTAGGAAATGATGACACTTCATTACATTTGGCCACACAGATCGTGAAAAATGTATTCTTTGTATGTTTTCAGGCTAATTTGAATGGGATTTACATAGAACAAAACAAAGGACGACATGAAGCGTATGCAACCGGAGTAAACTGGTATTCTTGGCATGGCTATTACTACTCTTTGAAGAGAACTGAAATGAAGATCAGAACTCGTAACTATTTCAATCATTCGGAGTCACCAGGCTCAAAACCTGCTACGGTGTGAGTAAGATTATAAATTATTCTGGAGGAATTGATTGAAACACGTACAATCGTATGTTTTCACATTCGTTTTACTAGCATTGTCGTTAGGCAATCTCTTAAACTTTATCTGCACTTTTTTGTAGTTAAATTAATAATACATTATGTGTTTCATTCTTGTTTATAACCTTTTTAGTCTTATTGTTATGATCTTAACCTTGAAACTGAATGACATGAAAAACAAAATGTAAATGAGTTTCAAATTTTAATGAAATTCGGACATTCAGTTTCAGTGTTTTGTATAAACGAAGACAATTGTAAGATGTAAAAGTTCTATTGTTACAAAAAAATGAGAACTCCTGTCAAGTGTTCAACGTTACATTCAGAAACATGAGTTTAACTATAAAAACAAAACTGCAGGAGCTTTCTTGTGCCTTTAAAGTTCAAACGTCCAAAAAACCGGAGGAAGCATAAATGTCATTTTTTCACATGAATTTGTAATGTGGAAAACTACAATGACTTTGATTTTGATTAGCAACCTTGCCCTCAAAAAATATACTTAGAGCAGAAAAACGTTTGTTTAAAAATGTATATGTATATAAATTCAATCGCTTCTTGGAATAAACACCAGTCTAGTATTAATTTTACCGAATTTTAAAAAAACCAAAATGTCAGGCATGACATGTCAAAAAACGATTTTCAAATCGACAAAAGGACTGCCCCAACATGTGTCACTCATTTCACATTACTCTCACTCAATCCCAATAAACGTTTTGAAAATGCCTGTACGTTTTGAACATTCACAATTTTTGACAGATGTGTCATCCTTTGACATTTTAAACATGAACATGAACGGGCGACAAGATCATCATTCGCATACACAAGTACTAAATTTGCTTTGCAAATTGACTTCATATGTGTGCCCTTATGGTCGTCTGAAGAATTTGCGTGAACATAAGAATTAAAATGGTTTGCATGCTATACGTCGTTCGTTGCTACAATACGTATTTATGTTTATATTTTATATACTTCGTAGGCTGGAAGCTGGAATATACAATGCACATAATTGTCATTGTTTGTTCCGTCGCGTCGTTTTTGGCAAACGTTTCACGAAAAGATGAAAGTTATATTGTATGTAATACAGCTTTTGAGCTTTGCAACATTGCATTGGAACGCATTGCATCTATGAAGATCGTGATATAGGATGGAGAAATGTAGCATTCATTTAATACAATGTAGCACAAATGAACTCACTGTTGGCATCCACCCTAAACCGATCCTGGTAGAATATGACTCAACAGGACCACGAGCCCATGTTTCATTCATGAAAATTTTTAATGAATTGGCATTAGTCATATAAATCAAGTCAAAGTGGCTGTGTATGACTTTGGTGCAAGGACACTTCCACGAAGGAAAGACAACGAATTTGCGTTACTGCTGCTTCTCTCGGAAAGATGTGGAAAGAGCAACTTCCTCAATTCGTTGCAGCCGGCGTTGGTAAAAAACTATCCAACTTTCCCCATTTCATTTTGTATTGCTTTCAAAAACAAACATATTTTCTTTGTTCAAGTTGTAACTGTAAAAGTTGTTGGATATTGAGATTTTTTTCTTGTTTTTCCTCATTTCACAGCTACGCTCGGAGCCTTTGGACTTGGAACAGTCGCAGGATGGACTTCTCCTTCCTTTCCAAGTTTGAAGCAATCTCCTACGTTTGCAAATTTGTCAGAAGAGGCTTACTCTTGGATTGGGTCTATTGCTCCAGTTCAGTGTTTTCTGCTACAGTTTTTAGAATTAAGCTTAATTAATTTTAATTAAGTTTTCATGCAATGTTGGTTAATGAATTCAGATTGGTGCATGTTGTTCTGGTCCCATTGCCGGCTTCTTGGTTGATAAAGTTGGACGTAAAAAGTGCATGCTGTTGCTTTCTCCTATCTTCATTGTCGGTTGGCTTCTCATTTATTTCTCTCAATGTGCTGAAATGCTCTTTGCTGGAAGATTCCTGACTGGTACCCAATAATGCTTTCAAAATTCATTGGAAACGATCCAGTTTATATAATTCTTGAAACGGAATAGCATTTCGTGTAACATTTTTCTTTGGTTAACAAAGGCTTTAGTGGCGGAGGATTTTCTTTAGCGGCCCCCGTCTACATCAGCGAGACAGCTCAGGATAGCATTCGTGGCACGTTGGGCTCATCACTCCAGTTGATGATTAATTGTGGAGTGCTTTTTACGTAATCAAATAATGTAGTATTTTTTTTTAGCAAGACAAGACAATGGGTGACTTACTGATAAATTCATCCAATTTTCGATTTTCTACAGGTATGTACTCGGCTATTTCCTTCCATGGGATTTCCTTGCATTGATATGCTCATTCATTCCAGCAATATTCATTATTTGCATGCTGTTTATGCCGGAATCTCCAAGATACTTATTGTCGAAACACGACAAGGACGGTGCGTTAAAAGCACTTCAATGGCTACGTAATCAAAATGACCCAAATCGTTTATTCATGGAAATCGAAACAGTAAGTATCATTTAAATTAGCGTATTGAATTTCAAGATGACTATTTTTGTAGTTAAGGAATGTATTACTTGGTCATATGACATTAGACCCAACGAAGTTTAGATGAACAGAAACCGGCACAGTGCAAATCAATGATTCAACCTGCAGTTTTGAAACCGCTGAGTATTTCAATGGCTCTTATGATGTTTCAGCAATGGTATTCTATCAATTACATAAGCAAAATATTTTTGATATAACCTTGAGCGGCAGAACCAGAAGAGATTTAATGATAATGTTTCACGTTGATGAATTCTTAGGAATGGAAACAATGCCATCGTTTTTTACACTGTAGATATCTTTAATAGCGCTGGCTCAGCACTGGATTCGAATATGGCAACTATCATTGTTGGGGCTGTTCAAGTATTGGCTTCAATTGTGTCAGCTATTCTCATGGATAGAGCTGGAAGAAGAATTTTGTTAATTATCTCTGGGGCGCTAATGACATTTGGACTCACGGTTTTGGGAGTTTTCTTCTACCTCAAGAAAGTAGATCCCGTCACCGCGACTGCAATCGGATGGCTTCCGCTCCTTTGTCTCATAACGTTCATAGTAGCGTTTTCCATAGGTTTCGGTAAGATTCTTTTATAATATTATGATAATGGGCGTAATAATTCCTGCATTTTACACAAACTGTATTGCATGCTTGTAAAATCAATATTTTTCATTTTCAGGGCCAATCGCTTGGTTGATGGTTGGCGAAATTTTACCGTTGAATGTAAAAGGTGAGTAGAAAAGCAGACTTGTATTTATAATCCTATTAAATAATATAGTTAATAGCTCGCTGTTAATTAGAAATTGCATGTTAAATTATTAATGACTTAAGGAACGGCGTCCGCTATGGCTACGTCATTTAACTGGCTCAATACATTCCTCGTAACGAAGGCCTTTAATAACATTGAATCGTCGATAGGTAAAGGTTCTTAATTGAATTTGAAGTAAAGGTTTATTAAACTATCCCCTGATGGCAATATGAACTGTTTAGGAATGGAATGGTGCTTTTGGGTCTTTGGCATTGCTACAATTCTAGGAACAATCTTTGTGATTATGTTCGTGCCAGAAACAAAGGGAAAAAGCCTTGATGAAATTCAACTATTCTTCGACACGGATAGTCCAAAGGAATCTCAGAATAGTCTTGCTTGAAAATGATTTACGAATTAAATATTGATACAAATTATATTGTTTTATATATTTTTATTATAACATCTAAAATAAAAATTTAACGAATGATTCAACACTAGAAAAGTTTCGCATTTCATAATGATCTTTCCATACGCAATTTTTTTTATATCGAATGGATGCCTATGCCTTTATGTTTGGCAATTAATGACCAGAGGGTATAACAAGCGCAAGTTTACTCTATTACTCCACCTTCAGTTTCAGCATTTCGTTATCAATATTGTATTTAAAACAACAAAATAACAAACGGTCAGTATTCCAAGAAAGTATGAAGTTCTCTATTTTAGAAAGTGAAAATCAACAATTAAGAATATAAATGTGGTTTTATAGCAATCTCACCAAAACCACGAATATTATAATTATTGTTTAATTGGCATAATACAGTTTGTTCACCCTCAAATCTAGAAAACTTCAAAATGCACGTACGCTGTTCAATGTGATGTGTCGGATCCATTGATTGACAATGGATGTAACATTGAGCAGCGCACATAAATAATGCAGAGCAGAATTTTAACAGTATCCGTGTATCGCAAAATAGGATCCAGACTATACTGAGTTGATATAATTATCACGGTACGTAGACTTACAATTTCTCTCACCGTCCACATCTGTACGTAATTATTCATACGGAAACCTATCGCGCATTAAACCTACTGTCGGTCGTGTCGACTAATATCTACCGTGTTATTATAATGCTGTACGATGCATTTTATAGTATATCTTAACTCTGGTGAAATGGCATACACACATCTTACTGATCTTAATGCTTATTACTAGAATTAGACCGCAAAGTCGAATACAGAATATCCTTGGTTTCCTCAACGGAACACTCGATGTTAGAAATCACATTAGAAGTAGCATTAAAGGATTAATGACGTTTAAAAATCGAAATGTCTATAAAGTTTGAAGTACTGTGGCGATTATTCAAAAAATAAGAAGTTGCAACGTGAATAAAGGACTCGACTTTGTATATGCCGGTCCCAAGACAGGCATTACAGACGTCTTGAATCAATAGTTTTTTCATTTTCTACTGATTTGTGTTACATTTACATTGAACTTTGGATAAAGAGCACTGATTCGTGGACATGTGCTAAAATAGAATTTTGTTACAATTGTTTTGTAATGTACTAGAACAAGTAATTTGACTTTTGTGTATGCAGTTCCTGATTGCACGAGAATAATATTGTCGGGCTTTATATAATTCTTAATTATGGAGCAACTGGAGGTTGCATAGGGTGAGAAGATAAAATCATAGTTGCTCCTGGGGATGGTCTTTCATAGTTAACGAGGCGTCGACCCACCAAATACCTGTAATTAGTTCAATAAAATCAGTTTCACAAATACGGCCAGATCCATACACACAGACCTTAAAGAAGACAAACGAAAAACTCTTTACTTACTTGTCATTCTTGATGTGCTCGTAAAGTTTTCTAAACTGACGAATTTGGAACGTGACAATGCCTAGAATGACGACTACGACCAAGAGGAAAGGATATATTCGACGTTCAATCATATTTTGTGTTTCCAAGTTTGACACTACACAGCGAAACAAACAAATTGTCATTTAACGCAAATATTTCAAATTCTAGCAATGAACAAAATAAAAATGACAGTACTTACCAAATATAGGTACAATTGTCTGACTTATACAATACGGAATGGCAAGTGCCATACCCAGCCATACAATGCAAGGAGCGGCTAATTCCGTAATAATAAAGTTCAGATTAATATTTCTCAGTCCATCGTTATAGATCTGTGAAAACCAAGTGTTCATATTATACCACATACTTCATTACATTATAATATCAACTTTACACTTCCATAATCTGTTATACCCTTTCGATTGCACGTCTAAGCCAGAAATTTTGAGGAGTCATCATCGTGGAAGCACAACCAATTTTTATGTACAGAGTACCCATCACCCAATTTTCACTCCAGGTAAACAACGGAGTTTGGTTCAGCGGTACACGCATAGGGGATATAAGCTACAAGTTCAAAGAGAATCCCACACATGAAAGGAATTATCCCAACGAGAAGTACGATTGCAACCAATGCCTTCAAAATCTGAATTCGAAATAATTTTGTCAAAATCACAATTAAATCAACAATTTAAAACCTTGTGTCACTATTGGACAAAAAACTATACTAACCGTCACACTCCATCGTCTTGCTGTAGACAGAAGAGCAGCCCAGCCGCGAGGAAGCCATGTCGCCCCCAATATCATAAGCCGGATACTCAACCAGCTTACATAAAGTCCGCTTGCAGTAGTATATAGCTCATGGACAGGCTCTTCTGAGTTTGACAACCAATAGCTCATAACAAACCGACCGATTGACACTAAATTGCAATCCTATGTTAGTACTTGTACTGACATCAATAACCAACAAAGGTTAAAATGTACAAATGGTATACCTGGAACAGTTAAAATTCCAATGCTAACCACGGTCAGCGTAGCGCACATTGTGACGAGAAGAATAAACATCTGCAAACATTAGCCAAATATTAAACATAAAAGTTTTGCATCAATTCCAATATGCAACATGTTTTATAGCAAATACAATGGAAAATGGCACGATACCTTAACAAAGAAATACTTCGGGCGACGGTACGGATGAAAGCCAGTAGGACCATCTCTAAGAAGTAATGCATGGTGAGCGGCACCGAGACCGCCCTGATTTCCCGCGATAACGAATCCAAGGCCTCCAACTGCACCCGCATCAACGGGAGCCGCTGCTGCAGCTGGTACTGCTGCTGGTGCCGCCACATCCACAACTGGTGGTTCCAGGTCGTTTCGTTCAACAGCTACATTAGCATTATTTTCATTATCAATTTCTGGAGGTATGACTGCTGCAACATTGTCGTTACGACGGACTTCATCCTCTCCGTGAATTACTTCATCTTTATTCTGCTTGAAACACACAAGAATAACGTCATGAGTAACCGAACACACCAACACTAAACATGAGGCTTCAATTAAAAAATATACGCACCTGATCATCCAAAGGAACATCACCGAGCAAGTAAGAACGCAGATCGAGAAACCATGCCATGACAATGCACCATCCTTTAACTATACTTTTCAACCATTCTCGAGAATGACCCTGTTCTAGTAACGCTGGCATCATGACTTGAAGAAGAACGAGTTCCAAAGATAATTCATGAGCTTGTTCACTGTTTAATAAATAGAGTCGCATCTTTAAAATATTTCTTTCAATTCTTAATGTAGATAATAAATCAATTGCACTTACGTTGTGAATACAAAGGTATACGGCAGAAATGAAGGCCAGACCCGTTTAATGATTCGAATAGGTAACCAAACCATAAGTAAAACAGTTGTTCCAAAGATGATCATGGAAAATAGGAACCTCCGTATGTGTCGCAAAACCGGCAAGTGGATCATCTGTTGAATTAGAACAGAAATTGTAGACAATGTTTACATAAAGCATTAATACTCAAAGTTAAATCGAAGGGTCAAACCTCTTGAATAGGGTTGAAGTCCGGGTCATTCAAGTTTCTCAAAAACCAAAGCACACCAGGACGTAACACTTCTCTCAACATCAGTATAAAGGAAGCGAAATAAAATACATAGATCATGCCGAATAACCAGTGCATGAACATGGTGGTTCCGGGTGCTTTAGCAAAGGTCATTTCGCGGTCCTATGTTAACCAAAAAACACAATGATTTCTTTTCATCACTAATAAATTGAAATAAAAAACATAATTATTGCAAACCGCTACGTACTTTCAATGTCGCATCGAATAAGGAAAGTGAACACACATCTAACCACCAGCCACAGACAAGCGGAAACAAGCCAATTTCCACTACGGAAAGAAGGCAGACCTTGACTACGACGTAACACAATCCCAAAATCTTTTTGGACCTAAAGAAACATTACAAAAGGATTGAGTATCTTATAGTACGATGTAAAATAATCGTTCATTGATGAGTAATCATTTTCATACTTGCGTAGTCGAAAGAGGGAAGCGACGGCATGGAGTAATACAAGGCATATGCCAATCACACAGTAACCACATAAGGTTATTATTCCACCTTCAAAATGTGGGACTTCGGTGTACTCTTTCAATTGAAGCCCAATGACAGTGAAATTTCCGATGTGATAAGGACAGAACTCTAAAAATATTATAAAATACGCCACTAATATATTGGATTATGTAAAGTTTTTATATTGTACAGTGACGTGATAAACTAACCGAACACAAGAATGAAAAGTGTATTCAATGATACAACCCAGAAGACGTGTTCCATAAACACCAGCGATCCGTCTAAACCGAGTAAGCGTTCCCAAGTAAGTTCTTCAGCAGCCCGGTCCCATTCTATCGGGTTCCAATTGGCATCGTCGTTATTACCCCTCGCATTCTGCGAATCCCATTATTATTGAATTAGTACACAACATTGAATATTGAATATTGGACGAACTGCCAAACGACGGAACATAAAATTAATGCTGTAAAATTTAATTAATAGCCAATATAAAAACTATTCATACATTATTTCCATCTCCATCGAATCCAATTGGCTCTGCGGCGTGTGCGATACCGTTGTCGTCGTCATCATCATCATCCTCTTCTTCTTCACCAGGATCATGATGCTGTAAGAGGTAAACGTTCTACTGTACACTTTTATAATTTAGTTGGAGGCTGTTGCAAAATTCCTACTTGTTACTTAGAATTGGAACAATAAAGTATGCATAATACACAATAATAAAATACGAATGGTAATAAAAATGTGTACCTCGCCAGCTTGTGCATCTAGCCAATCCGGCCCTCCACCATGCATTATGTGTTCTCTGAGCCATACTAAACTGATAAACACACACAGTGTGCACATCACCACGATGCAACCATGAAAGATGTCTGACAGTATATTCTCACTGTAATAATGTTCACCTCTAACTCAATTCAACCAAGAATATATTTAGAAATAATAACACTTAAACTCACATAATGCAATACGAAAATTAGTACAAAGAAACTTACGATGAAATGAGATCAAGAGGAAGCGCGAGAATGGAATTAAGAGACCCGTTGAACAAACTTCGATGAATTCGACACGCTGATATAGGTACAACCCCAAGCCAAGCGAAGGCTACAACTGTGTAATGGAGCCAAAATCGAACGGCTGTGGCGACACTCGAAAACAATCCACTAACGATGTCTTTAAAAGGAAGTCGCTTGGGCATATCTGGAGCATAAACTAAATGAAAAACACAACAATATTAAATTATACTGGTATAATACTTAGATACAGTAATAATATTAAAAATAATATTTTTGGAAATATTTATAATTTTGTTCTATCACATACTAGGAGTAAATGAGAAACGATGGTTACAGAGTTCGCAGTACTCTTTTCGACTATACCGCAACCACTGGACCAGGCAGTCTTGGTGAATATATTTGATACTTCCTGTACAAACACATGGGTAGAACAAGGGTCGGTCGGGTGACCCTTCGGATCGACAGACCCGACATATATCTTAAAAAAATGATAAAAAATGTCATCAAAATTATTTTTCCGAAATTACGAAAACAAATGTTTTTCATCTATGATGAATAAATCCAAAAATGAAAAATAAATGATTTTCTACCTTGAGTTCCATCATCCATCGAGTATAAAAGTTTTCTGACAATTGATTAACAACAATGAAAATCTAGTCGGCAATATTAAACTGTCAATAAAATTTTTAAAAAAATCAAAATTATTAATCACGATTTTCTTGTTAACATCAGCTGTACTCGCAAAAATGATATAATGTGCAACGTACCTACACCACACTCCGAAAAAGTCGTACTTTTTACAAATGGGCGGAAAACGTGACAAATGTGTTATCACACAAAGGATACGAAGACTGACTATAAAATTTTTTTTATTTTTGAAAGATAAAAATCTTTCGGGCTTAGAAAGAAACACGAATCAAAAGAAAGTTGGTAAAGAAGTTTTCGATTTTGTCCTTCCTAAAATTGGTGTGAAAGTTTAAACTAAAATGAACTAAAACTCAGAAAACCAAATCAACTATATGGACCTACGAGGACAAATGGATCCAATCCAAGTGTGCCGTACACGAAAATCCAAAGTGACAATTCACTTCATTGTAATGATGAAAATGTACACTCGGAAAACCGAAAAATAAAATTTTAAACTAAAAAGCACACAATTTTTTTGTCCAAGTAGTATGTAAAACAGGTGAAGACGACGAAGTTCGTCCTCCAATGCGATCAAACTCGCCAAAGAAGTGTTTGATCGTGATTCGTATTTGAGAGGAGCCCCTGGTTTTTGCTTTTCGTTTGAGCTTTGGTGCAGATGGAGGAGGAGGCCTCTCACACACAAAAACAAATGAAATGGTCGTCTGCACGTCGCGCTGTTTTCTCCTGTCCCAAAATATAAAACAAAGTGGTTTTCCTCACGTACGGAAACTTTTCACAAAACTTCGTCCTAGTTAAAAATTCAACTGACGACGAAGATTTTGACTGTTTTGTTTGGATTCGTTTTTTTTCGGAACGGGAACGGTAACATGACAACGCTTTTCTACGACGACTGGGCCGAATTTACAACTTCACCACGTTAGTTAAAAATTTCAACTGACGACGAAGATTTTGACTGTTTTGTTTGGATTCGTTTTTTTTCGGAACGGGAACGGTAACATGACAACGCTTTTCTACGACGACTGGGCCGAATTTACAACTTCACCACGTTTAAGGTTTGTGGAAAAACTCGTTTCCATAGTAAGTCACATAGTCACTCATTAAGTTAATACTATGGAAATGGAAACGATTTTTTTTACCGAATTTTTGTAAATAATGGAATCCAGTTATTGAGGTTTTTTCATACACGTAAATTAAAAATTATTTTAAAAGACGTCTATAGATGGAATTTAAATGTAGCATTGATGACGAATGACGAGTCGATGAAGCATTAACATTATGAATATGTGAAATTGGGTATTTTTTTGTGGAAAAGGTTATTCTTAAGGTAATAATAAATTGTTTGTTTATTACTTTTGCAGACCTTCCTGAATGGATATATGAAATGCCCTGATCGTTAGAAAAAAGGAGACGATTGCTATTTGAGTGAAACGAAATAATTTGAAGCTTGCTTTGGACGGAATTACCTAATAAGAACGTTTAGAAATTATGGCGTCGTCATCTGCGGCGACAGTAGCAGCAGCAACTTCGACTACCCCTGGTGGGGATGATGAAGAGTTGTTCGTCTTTGGTTACGAATGTAAAATATTTAGAGATGATGAGAAAGCGTCATGGATTGAAGAAGGAAAGCACTTAATTCCTTGTTTGGCGGATAGTAGTATTCTCATTGATAGATACGACTGTCGTGGAGCACTGGCGGATGTGAAGCAACATGAAGTCAAACCTGGATCTATTACTTGTGATTTATCAAATCAAGAGGTGGAGATGGAGAAATTGTGTGAAGTGGAGCGGTACAGAGATTTGCGAGAAGATGAAGAATATGATGAGACGGCGTACCAGGAAGAGGAATTTAAAAGACTGCAACAAACTATTGGTGGAATGACGTTTACGAACGATCGTTATGCTGCCATTGAATACTCGTATGACAATAATGGGTTGGTGAGTGGTCCCGAGCCGAAGAAGATGGATGAGGATTTAGTGTTTACAATGCCGACGGGATTGTTTGTACCGGACCACATAGAACTTCCAAAGACGATGAAGAGTCATGCTATCATAGAGAAAACGGCCAAATTCATTGCAAGTCAAGGGAATCAAATGGAAATTATTTTGAAGACAAAGCAAGCTGCAAATCCCCAGTTTGATTTTTTAAATTTCGCCGATAACCTCAATCCATATTACAAGTTTGTTGTGAGTGCAATCAAGAGCGGAATGTACAAGCCTTCTGATGAATTACCAGGGAGTCAGCCAGATTCTCCACGGGAGGGTGGTAATAGTGATAGCGACGATGATTTAGATCTTCATCCAAGTTTGGTAGCTTCTGTGGATTCGTTTTCTGGAATCTCCAGTTTGATTTTCAGCCACAAACCTAGTGCTCATACAGCTTATTCTATGTTGGTCTCAAAAATTCAGGGCAATAATCCAAATCAAGATAACTCAAATGTGAATACTACACAGCAACAAAGTACAGAATCCAGTGCTTCTGTTCCTCAAGAGTCCGAGTCAGCGGTACCCACAAGACCGACGAATGAAGTTCCCAACCAACAAGATCAGCTTGTTATTGAGAAGATGGCTAATTACGTTATAAAGAATGGACCTGCCTTTGAAACACTTGCTCAAACAAAAGGCGATCCTAGATTTACTTTTTTAAGTCCAAGTCACGAATTCCATTGGTATTACTTGAATTGTAAAGAACGATTCAAAGCAGAAACGGAAGCAGTCGTCGCCAGTGTGCGCTTCAAGAGCTATACTCATTCGGACGGTGATCTGGGCGCTGGTAACAAATCCAATAAAATGTCAAGTATTCCTGGGGCTGGTCACACATCTTCATTGCCGTACTCAAGCTTAAAAAATAAATTTACAGATGTATCGTCGAAATTAGATGACTTCCATAAACGATCTAGACTATTTCACAAGTACAAGGATTCAGGTGCAGCGTCGACTTTAAGTGCAATTGAAGCTCCTACGTCAAAAAGTATTTTTTCGGATCACAAAAGTTCGAAAAAGGTTGGTAAAGATAAACGTGCCATTAAATTTTCTTCTGCACGCCAGCCGATTTCAAACGAATACAATTCTGATATCGACCAATTGCCATTGTCAAACGCTGACAGATGTAGTACTGCGGAAGACAACAGTGTCATTATGACAAATGATTTTCAAGATTTAGAACGGTCTACAGAGAACATGAAGACTCACAGTAAAGTGCTAACAACTGAGGAGGAAGAGGAGCGAAAGCGTATGGAAAGACGACGCAAAGCAGCTTTGTTTATGCTCCAGATTAAGAAGTCAAGAGGAGCAAACAATCTTGTGAGTCCACCAACGCAAACGGTAGCAGAAGTCAATAAAGAAGATTGTAAAATGGTCTCTCAAAAGCCAAATTCTTCGTTGTTACCGGGTGATAGAGTACCTGATGCGAAAGATGATATTCGCGAACAATTTATGGCAGAAACGAAAGACTTAGCACAGTGTTCTTTGGGACATTTACTAAGCGCAAAACGAGAATTAGAATCAGAGTTACGAAAAACTGGGCAGCGTAAGAAAAAACGTAAGCGTAGTCGAGAAAGTAGAAGTAGAAGCTATAGTACTTATAAGAAGCGTAGAAGTCGAAGCCGAAGCTATTCACGAAATCGTTCCATGTCAACGTCGTCGTCAAAGTCTTCTTCGTCGTCATCGGATTCAGATTCGTCGGATTCCAGAAGCAAACGATCTAAAAAGCGTTCGAAGAAGAAAAATAGAAAGCATAAATCCTCTCATTCCCGAAAATCTAGAAAGCATAAGAATTAATTGAAATTTTGTTATGATTTAGAGTGGTCGTACTATCTTTACAATATTATGTTTTGTTTTGTTTAGTTAATCATAACATCTTTATTAACTAAGTTGAGAAAAATTAGGTGTGTGATGTAATAACTAGGTTGTAAAAGTTATTGTTCGTATTATCACAGAAAACATGTGCTCACCGCACAGAATTAATGAAAAGCCTGTAACTTGAAGAAATCCAGCTTCATCAGGAGCTATATCGCCAGTTATGATTTTTTCAGTCACCAAATAGTTAATAACAATAACGTTTTTTGTAATGCTTTTATATGACCTTATTCTCATGTAAAATGTAATGCGTACGATACAGTTAATGTAGTTTTCTGTTGTCATTGCAATCTTTTATATTTTCATGTAATCGTTGTCCATTGATCAGCACTTCTTCTGGTATATTATCTACATTTAAGAATACACGTTAACTGTTAATTAACATCTCTGCTTTCAATTTTGTATCTTTCGTGTATTTTACTACTATTTTGTGTATGTATAATTTCCTATATTTAATTTCCATTTAAATTGAGTTTTTGTATATCATTTGGAATTTCGAAGTAAAGTTTTTTGTCAATTGTCTACTGCAAGTAATAATTGATGTGAGCATGATTTATCGTCATCGTACATAGGAATTGAGACACTTGAGAGGTAGAACTGAAGGTTTCTTTCTTTTTTAGATTAGAAAAAAATGCATTGGAATTACTTATTAACGCCCAAAAGGAAAGTTGCAGAAAGATGTTTGCATCTGGGGTACACAACTTGTAAAATATTGCGTTTGTCAGATTTGACCTGATGATGATGTGCCAAACTTGTCTGACATTACACCAAGGCATTATTGACTAGACAGACTAGCAGACATGTATAAAAAACAATTAGAATCGCAATTCTTAACGTTCAGGTTCACGGATTTGTTGTAGTACTAAATGCCATGCGGGCTGCTTTTTTTGCATCCAAGTTATAATAGTAAAGTCTTGAAAACCAGATTTATTCCGGTTGAGCTTAATTGATATTCATGCTCGAATGTCAGCTTGATGACCGTCGGAAACTCACAAAAATCGTAGTTAAAAGCATAGTATCAATGTGGTGTATACTTTAGTTTTTAATATTTTAGATCATAATGCAACCTTGATAAACCGAAGCTGAATGGCATCTACATACACAATAAGTGTTTTAGTGCATTTTATAGTAGCATTACAACTTACAATAATATAATTAATAAAAAAATGATTAGTAATAGCATGACAATAAAATTTGAGACACATTTAGCAAAGTTTGTGTTGTGACCCTCACAGATTAAGAGATTTGAATAATGCTTTCGTCAAGAATAGATGCGGATGTTAGTTTGCAGCATTTTCCGCAAAGTGAAATCCTATTAACGCATTACCTAATTACCTACGACGACAATTTGCATAATGAATTACCGTTACGGCACACACACATTATTGCAATTATGAATTATTATTGTATGGAAATGCACACATGATCTAGTAGCCTTTATACGTCTGGCACCTTTACATTCCACAAATCTATTCAATTGAGCTTATTATCGCCAATCGCCACTGTATATCTTGTACTTTCTGCTTCATAATAAGGGGAACGCTGACCACTCACTCGATCGTGTGGTCCCAAAGTGTCCTGATGTCAAGCACCGGACGTCCATGAGTGACTATCATTAGCCCAAATCCATTTAAATGGCACATATTGATAAAACCATCTTTATCTAGAGGCCCTAAGTTCATTTTTGCATCAGGACGCTGTAGAAGAGGAATCCAAAATGAAGAAATTAGCAGAGTTAATTATCACTTTATTTCTAGTTTTCCTAGGTGTAAGTGACGATTTTTATGTTTACAGATGCAAATATTGATACTAACTGTGAAAGAATTCTTTAAATTTGTGGTGTTTACTATTCAGAGTAATGCAGAATATTGGGAAGACGCGGAAAGTGATACTGGGTCAGGAAGCAAGGAATCCAATTTATCAGGAGAAGCTGACTTGGATAAGCCGTCAAACAGAGTTCTTCCTCTGGGAATCATAGTCGAAGAAGATGATCTCGTATCAGAACAAGATGAATATTTACAAGAACAATGTAGCTCTGCCTTGCGGAATAATTTGTTAAAAGTTAGTTAATTGAATTAATTCATCATTTGAGTTTGTGTGATTTCAGTATAAAAATCTATTTGTGAAATAGTTTTTGCGAAATGTTGCTGCTCTGAATGCAACTAATAGTTCTCGAACATCAAGACAAGGACCGGAAGGTGGACCTGGTGGGGATGACGGAGGAGACGATGGTGAAGATGACACAGGAGGAAATCAAAATGGTCTCGAAGTGTTTGGTCTTGATGTTCCTCCAGTTGTTCCTCAATTATTGAAAATGGTCACACAAGCTTTCACGAGCAATATTACCAGTTTGGAAAGTACTTACAAAGCCCTTCCAAACGTACTTCAGAGTCAGATTCACGGAGCTATTTCTTTCTTCACAAATGCTCTTACGGGTGGGCCACCGTTGGCAGCCAAGCCAACAAGATCTAGTTACCCCAGTCGACCAATTTCTGTTCATAGAGTACCAAATTGGCCATCTGCATCAAGGCCAGGTCAGAGACCAGTTGCCAGACCTGGTGAACCCTCTGCAGGTCAAGTCGCAGAACAAGCAGTGGCTCCTGCTCCAGGAAATTCTGTCGCAAGGGCTCCAATTCCAGCATCAGATTTAGCCGCCACATCAGCACTTTCCCCAGCAAATGCTTACAAACCAGGTTCAAGTTCCCTACTCGCTTCGTCATTGGCACTTACAGCTTCTCAACCTCAAAGTGTATTTGGTGCAGGACCTGGACCATTGTCAATTCCACCAACGAACAACTTCATGGGATCCTTGCGTCAATTTTACTCAACTACTGTTAAAGAGATTGAGACAACGGAGCTGCCGACAACGCCGGAACCCGCTCCCGTGCTTGCGGGTGGCTCTGGTGGATTTTCGAATGCATTACTCAACTCAATTTCTCAATCAGTAGCAAATCGGCAGCGAGTCTCGGAACCAAATTCGGCGGGTGAAGAAAACACTACAATGCGAAGAAGAAGAAGACGAACGACAACCCCAGTCACCACAACCGAATCGGAATATTATGATGAAGACACAATGCCACCCAAAACTGGTAAACCTTGAGATCAAAACGAGGAGAAAATGATGCTACAAGAAGGCTACAACCACGAAATATTTATTTATAGCCGTCTACATAATATTCTAAAATCAAAAGTCTGCTTTGAATAATTTAAAAGGTTTGTAGGATGATGAGGGCGGGCGCCTCTTGTATTATTTTTCTGTATACGAGCATTATTAGATGCTACATAACGTATTATATTTATTTCATTCACATTGAATTAAAATGAAAAAGAGAATTTCCTGTCAGGTGTAGTATGTACCATGGCACTTTGGGTTGGAAAGACTTGGAGTTTATTAGCAAAGCGGAGTGCTTGTGGGATTTCTTGAGTGACACAACACATTGAAAGTAGAAGCAATAATAGAATGAATGATGGGATGATATGAAGAGAAATTACATAGTATATTCCGATATGTAGAAATGGAAACGGAGATTCCTGCATATATAAGTGTCGTGATATATAGGAGAAGAAGACGAAGAAGTCGGAGAGAAGAGAGTGCGTCAGTGAACAGGTGGGTATTTTCACTGTTTGTCTTTGGCGATGGATTAGGAGCATACGAGCATAATACGATCATGGCATGTCATGGCATGAGGAGACAAGTATTGTGACATTAGAGGTGCCCGTTTGTCTTTTCTTCATCAGGATGAGCATGCATGTGAAGAGGCAATAAGGTTGTCGCAGTTGAGGAAATCCGAGTTTAAGAAGTGGAGTACATGGCGACTCACTTGAGACAAAGTGACGGAGAAATGTCCCAGTATAAATGTACATTGGAAGTAGATACACTCGGCATGTATCTTCATCAAATTATCTGAATGGTTCCGGAACAACTCATTCAGTTTGAAGAGTGTCTTGTGACTTTCTTGCATGTGCTTTCAAATGGCTTTTCCTATAGGGCTCGAGTAGACAAGGTGGATGAGGATAATGTGCTCTAATATCTAAGCTGAATGTTGTGCATTACCATACTTTCGTAGTGTGGCATGGCATGGCACATGCAAACAGCCCTTAAGCCTGTGCCCCTTTTTTTCGTTCGTCCAATTTAATCTCTTAGCATACAGCGTTAAATTAACTGGGACTCTCAGGAGAACTTGTGAGCTAGCCGCACTTCACTCGATGGAAATGGATTTTGAATGCCTTTTTGCGTGTTTCCCACTTATGCCGTTGCTGATTCCACGACTTGTCTCGTAGTCCCCGGGTATTATTCCGCCTCGTCTTCGTATGTCTTTAACTGCTGTGTTATTCGGCTGTTTCAGCCTTTTTTCTGTTTTCCTTGTTGTTGTTGAGCCGTCTCGCTTCTGAAGGTATTGTCATGTCTCTCGGAGCAAATGCAAAGCGATCTCTCGTATAATCCAATGGACAGAGACAAAGTGGTGCTCTATAGACGGATGAGAAGATGGATGAATGTATGCATGTGTAATAAAATGAGAATAGCATTTAGACTCCTTCGTGCATGCAGGAAAGAGAGAGAGAGAGAGAGAAAGAGTCTCCAAATTGTTATGTTCTAAAAGAGAGAAACAGACGAAGGCATCAGGAAAAAAAGGGCTGTGTGCGAATCCGCTCCCGTGAGACTTGCATGTCAGAAAAAATGTCTCTTTTTATCGTGGCAAACTGTCGAATTCCATGCTATCCGCTCCATCCCCAAGCTAAATAAATGCTAACTTCCTAAAGCCGCTCCCATTTTTGTCCTTCGTAATTTCTCTGACGCGCCATGTTTTTTCAACTCCGCTTCACCCTATCGCTTTTCCTAGAGAAATTAAGCCACTTTCCTCAAATTACAACTGCACAACCAAATTACATCACGAAAAAGTAGCGACTGCTTTCCTGGATCCCTCTTATGGGTTTATGTAAAAGCTAGTTAATGTTTGGAAAAAAATAGTGTACACCTGTGGATTGTTTTTAATGGGTCCAATTCCAATTCATTCTCAGGCATGGGCTAATTCTATTACCAGCATTAGTGTTTCTTTCCTCGGAGTTGAGGAGGCGTCCTATTGAACTCAAATCTCTACACTTTTTCCGACACACAGAATCCTCCACTCCAGTTATTATTATTATTATTCCAAAATCCTTCCAATTCCAGCCAAATGGAATGTTATGGTACGACTACTACCAATATAAAGTGCTCAAAGGGTACAGGCACATCAGCTGAAAATACTGAAATACCACAAAATACTACTATATGCACGATACTATTTCACTATAGTGCACTAACCAAAAACATTAACATAGAATAATGCCGATGCAATTCATTAGCAAAACTAAGTACTGTAAGTTGCAGTGGTCTCCAAACTCAAGTTGTTTGCAGGGAAAACCGTTGCTTCCAGCAAACAGGCATACGGTGACGGTGACACTGCTGAGCAATTAATTAGATTTATTGCGTCGTTTTACAAGAGGTCATGCCCACATTGTTAAATACTTTTGAATCACAGCCTGTTAGTGAGGCAACTTGAATGTTCCGTTCAACTCGAGTGATTCTCAATAATAATGGTGCCTTAGGATGCATGGAACTGCGGAGCTATTAACTTGTCTCCTCTCTTATTTGCCATTTCTCTATCATTTCTGGTATCGTTGTGCCATTGCCTTTATGTAAGAAAAGAATGCATTGAAAATACACATAACACACAGAAGAGATCTTCCTTTTCTACCGAATCGGTGTGGGCACGAGACTTTCACAATATCGGACGGAAATTTCCCCAAGTTGTGTCCAGAAATCCAATTCTACCTACCTGAAGACGTCATTGTTCGCAGGAACCGACAAGCCCTCGACAATTAACCTTGTTCCCCTCGTTGTCATGATAAATGGTCCAGAATTGTTCATCATTATCACACTGAGCACTTTAAAGTCTGACACTTAAAAGTACCACAAGACACATCTGCTTTTCTAAAGTGTAGAGTAGTAACATCCTTTTCAACGACAAGTTTCCCTTATATGGTTGCAAAGCATCCTCAAATATATCACAAAGATATTTTCGGGAAGACCTCGCTTTTTGTTCGGGTGGACTCCTTTTGTCTCCCTTGGCATGGGGTCACTCGCTAGAAGAGTCACACGCCAAAAAGAGACACACAAATCCACCAAATGGGAAACGAAAGGAGCTGTGTTCTTCTATGCTAACACAGACACTGAAGATGCATAGGAAAACCATCTTTCTCTCGACCCTCCACAACGTTTTGATGATAATCGTCATCCTCTCTCAGGCCTTTTACCTGCTTCTATTCCCATACTAATGCATACAGAAACAGATAGAGATTCAACAGCGATTGTTAATGACAATGACAGTGGCATAAGACATCTGTATTTGCAGCTTCACTGTCCCGTGTCCCATGTCCCAACTCTTCGAAGAACCATGGAGAAATGGGAATCAATTCTAATGATAACAACAGCACAATGGAAAGTGGGATACATCGTGAATGATGACGTGACCATATGCCACACTATGGTCATCACCATTGCCATTGCATTCTGTGCTATTCCAATAATTCTCGATGAAAAACCAAAGCGCGTTTACTTTGCGCGAGTACAATAATATGTTTACAAAGAACTCGTTTGAAAACCAGAGACTTCCTCGACTCTCTGTGTACTCTTAACGACATTTTTTTATTCCTTAAATTCAATTTAAAGTTCAAGGTACAGCACACTTGGACTTTTGTTTCTCCAAAATTTCAATTTGTATGGACCATTTAAGTTTGGAGACTTCATCTGAGACGGAAAGCAAAGGAATTAATGAATACTGTTGCTCTAATGGTCCTTCCCACTTGTAGCATGCATTGGGATCTTCATCATGTCGAGCCTGTTGGAAGTAATGAAGCAGACAGATGAACAAGATTTGAAATAAATCTCAGGTTAACCATGTGTATTACGTAAAAATTGAGCTCACCGCTATAATACAGACGTAGTCTTTTTTCTCATTTGGATAGTAACCATGCACGATGGTAGAAATGTCAAAGATAGGCGTTCGAATTGAAGCCATACGAAAGACTGCCAAGAAAACGTTGCCAGAATGGAAAGCATAGCTAGGAAAGCTCTTCCAGGATTTCTCACCGCACCGTTCTTGAATTACTACATTTTTCATTCCAGTTTGAAAATTATAATAACATTTAGTTTCAAGGTACACTTTACTAAAAATTTAAAAGTCATTCAACCCGTGTTGAATAGTGCAGTATGAGTACCTGTGTTCCTGGATTTGAGTATCTGTTCTGAAATATTTAGCTTAATCAATGAAGTAGCGTTCTTAGAAATGAAATGATCGCACTCCAAATGATGAATCAGACTTGACAGTCGAATTTGTTTGTAGCAAGTAGGAACCATACACCGAATTTCTCTGTTGATACCATAACAAAAATAATACACTGAAAAGCACTTTTTGCAACTGTATATAAACAATTAATCTTGAAATGCATGAATCAGACCAACTTGTAGGAACATTTGTCTTGATGGGTGAGCATAGTTTCTCGATCTTCCTTGAGACAGCAAAACAAGCAACCTTCCTCCTCGTCTCGAAAGTACTTACAGCGAAGAATATACTTTTCAAGGAATTTCTCTGCAACTCCACTCCTTGTAGCTGATGACAAAGGTTCAGTGCATTCAGAACCTGGACAGGTTTCACGCTGCAGTCGACAATTGTTGCAGACCAAATGCCAATTTTTGCATTGCATCACAGGTGGGAAAACGACTTCGAGACAAACGAGACATTCCATCTTCTTCAATGACTGCTTGCCAACAATTATCCTTCAACAATCCAACCATCATATTAGAAATGATTAAATCATAAAATTGTCATACGATACAAGAGCTCCGAGCTGTTAGAACGAAAAACTCTTTTTTGATCCTTCAAACCTTCTCCATTAAAAAAAGCTGGTCGATTCCACAGACAAGAAAGAGTAATGCGAACAAGTGAACTTTTAAAGCTTGCGATATCCCATGAATTTTTTTTACCTAGCACGTCATAAGCCGAAACATGTCAGCAACACATGCTACTATGTTACTCTAGTATGCCTACTGTTTTTTTAATACGACATGTGCCCCTGGTAACTTCTTGGCACTTATTCTACGCATCGTACACTCTTCAGTGTTCACAACACGACAGAAATTATTATTGAATGTGACATTTACAAAATTAATTGGTCTGGTTTTGGAAACTCTCAATTTTCAAGCTCAATTTTGCATGAAATGACACAAAATCTTTTAATTTAAATGTATTTTGTTATATTTCCATAAGAATAATTTTTCAAGGATAATAATATTTGCAGTCTTTTTGCAAATTAATCGTTGCATCGTTTTGTTAATTGTATTCTATACACATTGCATGAGAATCAATTAAATCATTGAGCGAATATTGTAATCCAGCGCAACGTTATAGTTATAACAATTTGAGACTAACTAACTCGCAAGCGAAACTAATAATGAGAGAATTTGTTTCCAATTCATGTGTTGTTAGCTTGTTAAATTTTCAAATGCACAAAAATATATGTTTTATGATAGTGAAAACCATAAATCCCATAAAAATGAGCGAAAGAATTGAAGCAGTTCAACTTACCCATTAGAGAGATTCATCTTGAAACGGATGTGGAGTATAGGCGAGTAGATATATTTTTTTCAGTCAATTTGATCAAAGTACAATTTACAGATTATTAAATTGATTGTAATATATTAATCCGGAACACATTTTTATAAAGTATTGAAAATATTTGCAAGGTGTAGGTTAGTTGTGAAATGAGTATGAGTAAATTTGTGAGGATCGGCAAATAAGACAGTTAAAGAAATACTGAAGTGTTTTCTGTCGGCAACGAAGAGTATTTCATATTTCTCGGACTCCCATTCATTTTATTTTTAGTTCGAGTGGGCTTCATGTTCATCTGATGTTGATGCAAGTGCGAAGCTGATGCTGAGATGTGCTATTCTTTTGGCTGGCTACCTGCCTAGAGGATATGAGTCCGTTTGAGAATCCATTCCGACTAAATGGACTGATTCCTAATTTTAGGAATGTTATGTGTGTGACCTGTCAAGACAGACAAACATTTACATCACTCTCACTCACCCGATCCCATAAAGAACCTTGTCACCCTGGAATATCTACGCTTATTTCTCCCCATTTCTTTTTTATGGATAACATATGAGCACCATCAGTCTCCAGAAAAAATCAAGCATCACATCACTTGCAATCAGCATCATCCATGACAAGAAGGCAAAACGAAGACGTAACACCCATGCGACATTCACCAAGCGCAGCTTTCACATTACCCCATGCACCATGTATCATATCATTAATCATTTAGGTACATTTCGACTTTACTGTAAATTACACATTATGAAACGTGGGAATGATATGAGTACATCTCAATTAGTACAGTTTTATTCGTCATCATTTTAGAAAACAGTTAGCAAAATACTACCATAGGTACTATATATATGTGGTACACTTACTTATAAATTATAATAAATTATGTTTGAATACATACATAGTTCATGTTTGAAAGTTTGCAGTGAGTGGTCTGGTGTAACACTTATGATAAATTCATAAAATTTCCTTCCAACATCTCACACAGCGATTCTAGTTAAAGATAATATATTCCACTTAATGGTACCAGCATGTGAACAATAATAATTGTTTTAAGAATATGATAATGGTAATGTCTTACCAAAAAAATAAGTTGTGAAGTTGCACTATTGTGGAAGTCAGGTGCAAAATGTAAATGACTTGTCTTGGTTTTGGTATGGTAGCCACAACGAATCAAAATTCATGGACAAGAAGAGACAAGCAAGCAGACACAAAAGACACAATAGGTGCATATAGTTATAGACAAAATTAGGAATACAGATATAATACAATGCTTGCGTTGCCACTCCTCAATCTTCAATTTCCTGCAGTGAAGTGCATCTCTCATCATCATCATCAACATAGCATCGCACAACTGACTGAGAGACAGAGACACTCTTGCTCACCTTGGTTTTGTGTGATGAAGTGTCATCCGATTTGGATATTTATTTTACACCAGTTTAATCTGCTCTGTCATTTCTTCTGTGTGAGACCACTGTCACTTCTGTCGTCGTCACAAAAAGACACATGTGAGATCTACAGGTAGCCACAGCAGCCTTCACTGTACAAGATGCCAAAAAGGTGTTTGTTCAAATCCTGTGTCATCTTCTCCCTTGTTATTATGAGTAAAGTGAGTAAGGGAATGCAAATGTAAGCAATAGTATTTTTACGGAATCTCTCTTTGATCTGATGAAAAAGTCTCTCTCAAACTTCATGGTCCATGTCCAAACATCCATAGAATCTATGAACCTATTACCTGCCCACTTTGATACTGTCACGTAGTTACTTGTCTCGAAACTTGGGGAGAGGCCTCCCAGAAACTCGACACCGTAACTAAGCAGACTTGAAGAAAACAAGTTTTGCACTTCTTTCCACTTGTGAAAATAAATAAATTCTCAAAATCTGGTGGTGGTGGGTAAACAATGAAACATTTTGACTCAATTTACATCTCCACGGGTTGCTGGCGCTGAGGAATATTATTACTTGGAATCTGATCCACTACATTGTCACGCGAGTTCATTCACAAATTCTATCAGCTTTCGTTTCCCATTCTCAAAATCAATTGATGAAATTACTAATTATCATACGTTCCAACGTTCCAAGGGATCGCAATTGCTTTTACTAAAGAATCATATATAGTACATAGAATAGTAACGTTGCAAATTATACATGTTTGTACACAAAAACAACATCATTGAATATGGCACGAAGCAGAAATCCTAAAATAGAACCTGCATTACCAAAAAAGCCTTTTTTGAATGTCATCTGTAATTGGTTTGCGGTGCGTGCATTGCTAAGCTTCTGAACATTCATAAAAGCATTATTTAAGATTGGAGAATTTGAGAATGAACAATAAATAATGGATTTCCTCTCTATGGGGATAAATTAGAAACAATCAACGTTTAGATGATGTGCTATGTGCTTTATAAGTGGTTGTTTAAGCATTTCCAAAGTCCTAAATAGGCTTGAGGAGTACAGATGAGCAAAACAAAGCCG
This sequence comes from Harlomillsia oculata, assembly GCA_019776145.1. Lineage (NCBI taxonomy): Eukaryota > Metazoa > Arthropoda > Collembola > Entomobryomorpha > Oncopoduridae > Harlomillsia > Harlomillsia oculata. The sequence continues at coordinate 1,243 of JABASF010000411.1, read as the reverse complement.
AGGATTTTGTATTTTGTGTGTGTGTCACAGAATCGGACGAACATATATACTTTCGTGAGCATGCATGAGGACGAACCATTCCCGTGGTGACAAAGTTAAGGTGTCACCGCTTCGGTACCCCCCATAGCTCGTGTTATCTGCCCCCTCATCTGATCATTCGTCGTGATAAAGAATGACGGATGCTACGGTCTGAAAATTCATGCATATCCATAGGCTACACACCCTATTCAAATGGTCTATGAACACTGTGTGCCAGCCAGTGCATGCAATGCAGTAGTAGTGAAGGAATAATTTTTTTCACTAAAAATGATGGAGAGGCAAAATACCTCCTGAGAGCTCCTTGATTTTTTGACTAACATCACTTGCCAAAGGTAAGCCCACCATCATATCATTCCAAAAGACCAAAAGTGAAGTTGACTTGTACTCCTTCGTTCTTTTTCCCTTCCGTTCTCCGCTACATTTCACAGACATTCAGTGATTCACTTCTTTACTCCAAGTCGGCACTGAACAAGAACTTTGTCCAGTCAAGAAGATACCTTTTAAAGGGTTCTAACTAGGGGGTCTCTTCTCTACTCGGACAAAGTCGTTTGTCTCGCTCTTCTTTCCTGCTTAAATTCCCTTTTGATTTCAGTTTGTGGTGGTGTCCCTCGTGCGATTACATGGAGTTCGATATGTGCCACTTTGGAATAATATGCTGTACACAATCATGTTTGTGGACGGCTCTTATCCACTCTACAAATGAAATGTGTCACATTTTTTTACGGAATAGTTTACCCTTTCATTTACAACGTTCCGATGTCTGACACCTTTCCAAAGGACAACTATGTATACTATATTATGCATAATTTTCTCTTTCTTCTCTTCATTCATTCCATGTATACACGCATCAAAGGCAGTCGTCAGTGGTCATGAGTCATGACCAACATTCCTAAAAGACTCCAAAAATCAAAATTCAAATTGACAATTTGTGCTATGCTAATTCAAAATTGTAATGCTAAAATCGTAAAACTTGCTTGTTCACTTCCAAAGTATTAAACGGTATTGTAGCAAAACTCAAAGTAAGTGCAGTGAATGATAGATAATATACAGACAAAAAATTTAGCATCGCCCTTACGACATTGTTTACAACATGATCTGAAGTTCAATATATAATTTCATTTTTTTCTTGATAAAAATTCATTTTTGATGTACTATGCATGCTATAGTGGTGTATGTGAACAATTGCAAAAACCTTCGCATTAAG
>JABASF010000410.1:0-43223 GCA_019776145.1 Harlomillsia oculata | reverse complement strand
TCGTCTTTCACTTTTCATCCAAAATAACCTTCACTATATCCCACGTGTCGCATGCTTCAAAGTGACCCTGAGAAAGGTAAGACTTCATTCAACAAATAACCCAGCACTTGAATTGAACAGTGTCACATAAAAGTCCAAAATCCACTCACTTAACATGTAAAAAAAGCAATTTCACAATTCGTGTTGTTCCACATTACAAAACCAAGCCGGTAATATTATTGATATTGTTATTGTGCATGCACTTTGTTCTCGCGGGAATCTTGATACACCCACACACACGTAACAATAACCTAAAAATGAAACTTTGCGTGTGTTGGCTTCTGATGGAATTATCACTGATGATTTATATGCGGGAAATCATTTGTAATCGGGATTGGTTGGTTTCCTGTGTATTTTTTGAATTCAAATGTGGAGGAATGAGTCAAATGGATGAGAGAGACAGTCAAAAAGGCAAAAAATAATAACACTGACAAACCCACCAGCACCAACTGAGCAATGAGACGATGTTTCTCGTAAGCTCTCTCGTGGTACACTTGATAGTACAGAAGGCAACACGGGTGGTTGGTTTATACACAAGCAGACACATGTACGATGTTACATACTACGAGAATGAGAATACGAGCAGACAAGATGATTCTTTCCATGCATGTGATGCCAAGGTAGTATAGTAAGCAAAGGGTGAAGCTGAACCAAACCAATACGAATACAACGATGTCTATAGTATTTCGTATGACTACGAGAGTTTGTAAGGCAGGTGTTGACTGTGTGGATTGCGGATTCAGAAGGATAGTACACGCACATGCAAGCGTTTGATCCGGCATTTTTTTGTAAACTGACCGGCCACGTTTTTGTATCAGTTGTTTATTATAAAACGTTACGTGTTGTCAAAATTTTTATCGGAATCCTATACGTTGAAAGTTTGGTTTACCAGTGGAATTGACTTGGTTTGTGTAAAAATCTTGAAAATCTAAAGTGATATTAGATTTCTGATAGCTACGTATATTGCTTCTGTGAGAAATCTCAATCTTTTTATTGTTTATGATCCGCAATAAATCTGCGTGCAACTTGCATCAAGTTTGCCTTGAAATTCGACTTTCGTAGGATGCCCGCGTGTGTTATGTGTGGACAACTTCACCCAGTTCTAGTGCATTAAAAGAAGATTGGTGATTTTAAACGATACAAAAAAGCCGTTTGGATGAGAGTCTTCTTTGAAATATCATCATTTCCAACTGGTTCATAATTGTTATGATTTCAAGTCAAGTGAATTTACGACATTTTTAGTGAGTTGCTTCTGCGTTTTGCCTTGGAAGGACGTTCCTTTCAATGCGTTATTCATTCAAAGGCAGTTTTCTTTACATTTTCGGCGTCCTTTATGTTGGCACTGTGTAAATGAATCCTCATCTTTGAGTAGGATCAAATGTTTCTGTGGATTTACCAGTTTTTTTGAGAGCGCAGAATGTTAATCGGTTCAATTTATACGCGCAAAATGGTTGGATTCTCTTCTATAATAAAATAACCGAATACGAAATCTGTTTTGGAAGTTTGTTGTTGGTTTTGAAACAAAAAACGTTTTCACCATGATGGAACTTACGGAAAAGGCGACAAATGGTCCTTCAGGGCCTTTACATCATCCTTTCGTATACCCAACTGATTTGCGAGTTTTGGGTTATGCTACTGGTTTACCAGTTCCAGCATCACTGGGATCCTCCAGCACTTCTCCAACTTCGGTATCTACAAAAACTCATTCATAAATTTTATTCTGATTCTAATGATCAAAATGGTTATGGTAATGTATAAAACACACTCGTTTAGACAAAACTTTTCCTGTCGTTCTTGGTTAAATTAGGTAATGGCTACATGATGCAGGTTAGACGAAAGAGATTATAAAAACTTGCTTCGTGGTGGAAAAAAGACTATAAAAAAGTTTTGTTTAGCTCAGCTCGGCGGTTTAGAGTTTCATTCTTATATACGCCTGCTTCTTTATCAAGTGTGGCTCCATAGATTTTCTTCTTCAGGTGAGAGATGATACTTTCGTCTCAACTCGTTGGTCAAAATGCATGGTGTGAAGTGTTTTTAATGGTAAAAGGCGAGAGTCTTCAGTTTTTTCTCATATGGTGTTGGCGCCGGTTGGTTCCCCCCGTCGGGGAAGTAGGACGACGGCGTGAAACTTTGTAATAAGTATAATGAATACTGATCACGACATTATAGTACTAATATTCATCTTAGTCATTGTTGCTTTCTGGAGTAGATTATTGGTATTGGATTTTTGAATTATACTACTATACTATATACTGTACTACTGCGTTGAACGTAAGCTCATAGTTTCGAGTACTACGAAAGTTTTGCGGAAACTGGAAACATTGGAAAATAAAATGGAATGTGTAATGCAAAAATATGAAATGAACATAATAGCAGGTTTTTTTTATTACATTGGTTTTAGAATTTAATATACGAAAGGTGCAAAAGTCAGATTAGATGAGTAATGTTGTCCTACTGCGGTTTTGCGCATCTTTTGTTTTCTTGTTCAAGTGTATACTTGATATACAGCAATCAGTTGTGAGAAATTAATAATTTCCTTTCGACTCGTCATAAAAGCTCATGAAACCTGCTGCTCACCCTGAGTTTGCCATTGAATTGTGAGCTGCAAGATTATTTCGCATTTCCCAAATGCGAAACCATTCTGGTTTGGATGATGAGCTGAGAGGAATAGATAATGTGCTAATTAATTCCTTCTTTATGTCTTAAAGGCAATGTTAATGCTACTGAAGAGTTACAAAAACGCTTTCTTGTCGGCCTCAAAGAGATACCTTATGTTCTTTTTGAACTATTCTTTTTGGACTATTCAGTTCATGTGATGGATGATGGTTCACTGCTGAACTAAATCCGTGTAAGCACATGTGGAACACTATTTGTTGCATAAAAGGCAGAATGGGTAGAAATTCTGGGAATCTTGCCATTGTGAATGTTGCTTTAGGAAAAGAATTCAATTGAAAGGACGATACATGAAATATTATTGACATCGAGTGACTCCGGTTGGTTGTTACGCTTGATTTATATTTTAAAATGATGGCATGACATGCAATTTGAAGATTTATTGGCACTCAGGTTTCCGTCCTGCTCTCACTGCCATTGTTTTCCCATTGTGCTGTATCTCCTCAACTTGTATGAACTTAAACTTGAATTTGGTCATGTTGTCTTGTATAGTATAGATAGATTGCCATCCCAGGAGTAGTTTTCACGTTTTCCTTGAGGTAGTCGAAACCTCGAAAAGCTCCGAGTTTTAAGTTTGTGATCGTTAAAGCCTGTGGTTAAATTGTCGTGTCATGTGACTCGTAATTCGTTAGGCAACGATCATGCTATTTATCGGATGTTTGAAAACGTAAGGTGCTTTGGCATTAGTTGATACAACTGCAACCCTGGACATTTCGCATGCTCAGTTCATCTTCATTTTCACATTTTGTATGAAAGCATTAGTAGCTGACATTTTCCTGTCCAAGCACCCGCATCAGAACATCAGAACATGAGCCGTATCACCACAGTTGCCAAAAAGAACCTTTAGACATCATTTCTGCAAGGAAGGAAAGTGCACTTTCTTGTTTTCTTAGTTGAACTTAGGTCAAGATTGAAGAAGACTCACTCTGTATGCAGACTTGCAGGCCAAGATGTTAGCAGGCGTACTCTCCGCACACACGACCATATGTGCATTTTATCATAAACTTGAATTTTTTCTCAAAGTGTTTCCTTAAGCACTTTGAAAGATGATTTCCCACGTATTAGCTTAAGATCCTTTGTCTTAAAGCGTAGGAAGTTTTCATTCCAAATAGTTTTACAAATGAATTCCGAAGAACTTGTATTGTTAATTGACGTGTGTTACTTGACTGTTTAATACATTAACATGATACAAAATATGGAAGGTTAGGGATTTTTTAGCCATCCGGCTGCACTTAACCTGCTTTTGTCAAAGCGGAGGATCTGATGAATAGTGTGACAGAACAGATGCTCGCTGCATTTCTGATGGACTTCTTCTAGTTTTCTGGCACATAGTTGACCAGGTTGTGTTTTGTATGCACAGTGGGAAGGTCGAATCGATCGTAAAGTGTTTTTCGACTAAGTTTTTCAGGAGAGACTGAAGAGCAAAAAGTGACTTCTGACTGACTGACTGACAGCACATTGGACAAGTTGGACATGACAGGAGGAAGCTGACAAGTTGCATATTGCTTGTGGCCCGCAGAGATTTTATGTTCTTACACTTGCGGACATTCCTCTGTACAAGATGCTCTGTCTCGCAAAAACTTGTCATTTGGCGAGCTTGTGTTGAACAATGTCATTGTTGTAGTAGCCTTTTCTCATCAAACTTATGTACTAAAATGTGATTACGGAATTCTCAAATCATTCATGTTCATTTACAGTATAGGCACGCACAATAAATTACATTTTATTTTCTTATTTGGTGGATAAATATTTCTTCCTTCTTGAACTGTCGAATTATTGTCGTTTGCGTCTTTGTACGAAACGAAGATAATTTTACAACTTAAATGTTCTTTATTGACGTAGCAAAGTCAAACTGCCCAAGATCTTGTTGCCGAAATGATGATCAAATGACTCACAGTCGAGTGGATTGGGGCGTGGGCATTTAGAGCATGATGATATTTATGGGCCAGTTTGCACCTTAGTGCTCAAAGTAAGTGCAGGGTGAGCGTAACGTATAATGGCAGTAATGGCAAATCATAAGCAAAACTGCGAGAAGGCACTTCACCTTCCTTACATCTTGAGATTTTTATCAGTTCACCTGTTTCCTTTACGAGCCCTCTGAGCTTGTCATCTGGAGCTGGACCTTGCTGGATTGACTGTTTGTCTGCTTTGCCTAAAACATCTTGTTTTCATGACTTCGCACAGTTGTCAAGATTAGGGAGACTAGCAAGAGATCCAACAATAAAAGCAAAGGTGCAGCTTTGCCACTTGTCACAAAGAAAAAAGGGTTGTGCATAAGATTGATATTTTCTTTTATGAATGTGTATGTTAAAATTGCTATTGTTGCGGCTTTCTTCGTGAGTCATTTCACCTGCATGATTCAGACTTTAGATTATAAACGCTGTTTCTCTGCCGTTGTTAGCACAACTTATCACATCTTCAATCATGATGTTGCGGGTTCGTCAGCGACTACTTTCCTGTACGTTTTAAGGTGCAACTGATATGTACCACTACCAGCTGGCTGTTCTGAAAAATTAGTATATAGTATTGTACTATAATACCACTAGCGTTTTCCAGGTAAAATTAAGCCTTGCGGTTTTTAAAATGAAAATGATGATTAGTCTGACTATGTATGTACTGTCTGATTTTTCCGAAATTATGTAAAATTACCGCCACAGTTTCCTGCAGATTCTGTTTGATGTTAATTATAGACTGAGATGGCAATTTTCATTCTCAGTCAATAGTTGTTGCGTTATTTCTGAAAGTGCTGACGTATGAAGCCTTGAGTATTGTTATGTAGGGCTAGAGACACGTAACACGTGGTCCCGGTATGAAGTTTTTTTCCAGACAACAATAGAGTGCAAAATGAGGAGTTCGTGAGATGTAAAAAAACATCCAGTGGTATTTGCTTATCAAAGGATACGCAGTGCAGGTAGTACATATTGTAATTGTAACAAGGTATATTGAGTAGGCTAATGCAAAAAAAAGAGAGTTTTGTTGCGAGTGTGTACAGGGAATGTTCAGAAGAGCATGTTAGCTAAACAGCGTATCTTTCTTGTTTCTTGGCCCACTGTACAGAAAGCGGCGGCGGCAGCAGCTTTTCTATGGACCGGTGGCGGCGGTGCCCCCAATTCTCCCGACCCGCAAATTCATGTTCAGCAGTCCATGCACAGTCCTCAACATCATAGCAAGTCCAACGGCAATCCCAATACAAATAGTTCGCAAAATAATTCTACAGAAAGTCATCACGGAAGTCCCGGGAGTATTTCCCCATCTCAGAGTCCGTCGTCTCCCACCTTGATTCATCATCATCAGCATCATTTACAACATCAACCTCCACCTCCACAGTCACAACATTCGAACCACAATAGTGGCGGTTCAGCTCCTAATGCGCAAAACAGTGGTGCCAACCCGGCTCACAATGCGCAGTTGATGCACTGGATGTCCGCCGTGATGGCTGAGCATATGAATCACGCTGCTGTCGATGTCCATTATGTTTGGAATGGTGCTGGGGGCTCTAGTGTGGAGGTATGACACCCGTCCGTCCTTCTATGCTTTTCGATGCCTGGACAATGTGGACAAACCTGCTGCTTTCATTTTTCCATACTCTCAGCTTATTAAAGCTTATAAACTTTTGCTTGCTTGTAATCCTTCTGCTTAAGATTTGAACCTAGTGCTAGACGATGTGTCAATATTATAATCCTTTTTATTGCATGAACGCCATTGTAAGTTACTTTACATTTCGGGTCGACACGCAACCTAGTCTAGTCATGCTTATAGGGGGTGTTAGTTGACTCCAAAATGAATTAACGATGCCAATTGCATCCAAGACTCAAAAAAGGGTGGGATTCATTCATCGTCGCTGTAAGCTATTGTAATACGTTTGAGCGACAATCAAGGTTACTTTTAGAGTAACATAAGTAACAGTGACATAACATAACAATGCTTGTTGTCTACGATTTCCCTGTTTAATCTTACATTTAACATTTAAAATTAGAATTATAATGCATCCGCGTTTGAAACAATGAATAAAGAGAAATCTCGTCGAAATTCTCGTTTGCGTTTGTCGTTCAGAACTGTTGATCTAGAAATTTAACTTTTGAGACAATTTATTTTTATTTAATGGTTACGCAATGGCAATGAAATATTGGTTTCCGTCTGTAACACTGTAAGACATTGTGCAATACTTGCATCGTACTTCGTTGTCAGTGTGTTCTGTTTCTGTTCTCTCGCTTTTCGTATGCAATGTGATATTGAATCCTTTCGGGAGATGACATGGAACAGAAGACGAAGAGGAGACTTTCGGTAGACGAGCACTACTATCATGCACATGAATTTTTTCGTACAACGCATGTCACCCGGTACAGGGACTGTGGTGAAGTTTCGTTAAATTGGCTGCGAAGAAGGAATAATATAATCATATCTGGATTGTCGACGTAGACGATGAGGGTGAAGAGTGAGAGAAAGATGAATGCTAGAACATGCTGCATGTGAAGAGTGAAATCGTCTTCTCTTGAATTTTTGTGGGATGAACAAGCAGGATCGAGATGCATCCTTTGCCCTAGTGTATAGCATACAGAGACTCACGTTGTACTCTAAGAAGATTATTATTGCAACCATATGATGAAGGCGAGTGATGTGGGATTCCCACAATTTCTTCTGACATGAGGATGAGATCACTTCTTCTCCAGTAGGCTTACCTAATTCCAAAAGCTTCAATGTATACATGATGGGTGCCAATTCTGCCGTACTTGGACAACACCAAGATGAAGCATGGCTCCGGTGTACACTGCAGTAGTACACACTCAGTGCGCGTTATTGTCCTGGGAATGGCGACGATGACAGTATTATTATTGCAAATGTGCTATTAAAGTATAATGCGTGCAAAATGTGGGCATGGAGGGAAGCTTCTACGAAGTAATTGATGGCCACTTGAATTTGACTGCTTTGTTCGATCCATGAGTCAGGACAATCTTGGGTTGTATGAAGTGTCATTAATTTTCTACATTTTCATGTCTCAAAATCATCTTGTAGGAATGTCTTTAGTGCCATTGATGATAGTTGATCTTGAGTCGAAGAGGAAACGTTACTACCAATATTGCAGTTGCCTTGAAATGTCTGCTATTCTTACTTTTATAAGGCTTTCGCACAAGAGAAGCCATTGTTGCAGATCATCTCCTCAATTTGAGTCAACACTTTAATAGTTATTTTTTTATTGTCGTGTAGGAATCATGTAGTGTTAAACAAAGTCCTTCATTCTCATTTTTTTGCTTGCTTGCTTTGAGTCTGTTACTTTTACCTTCGCTCAAATTTTGGTTATGTTTAATAACACTTTTTGCGTTTTAAGTTAATCCTGTAACTTATTGTATCTATGTCATGCTTTGCTTCCTATGGAATGAGATTATAGGAAACTTTTCCATGATGTAATCATCATGTTTGTATAAATAAGTGCTGGACTTGCTATGCTTTTAGTATTAGTATATGCCCTATGTAACCCTATGCCTTTGTTTTACAGTTGAAACAATGATGATACGATGTAATAATTCCAGGAGATAAATTGTTACTTTAATGTTAACAAGTGCGTTTGATTTTGTTGCAGGGTAAGCTGAACTCGCCTGAGAGTCACCATCACAATTCAATCAAATCGGGTAAGCCTGTGGGGGTTTTTTGCGGCTTTGAATTGCCCTGCTTCGACATGACCATACTAAAGATAGGCAATTAAATGAATAGTAAAGATTCATTGGACGTTGACGTTGAGTGATTTTATTAGGCGAGGCTATAATTTACGTCATTGTTGTGGCACAAGGCATGCATGGATTGAGAGCTACATTACAGGGCATTATGACTGGTTTTCTGAAGTTGGACAACCTTACGTCCCGGACCTGGAGTTTCTACTACAATGGAAATCAATTTGATTCGATTGAGTAATTAAAAGATAAGGAGGCTGCTTTTTGCACGTTGACCACAACTTGCAGTCATGGACGTTACAACCCCAAATGACACGACAGTTGTAATGCCCCTTAGGATTTATTGATGATTTCTCTTCATGTTTTGTACAAGATTTTTGTGAAAAGTTTATTAGATATAGACACAAACTTTAGGAAAAAGTCATGAAAAAATCAAATATAATATGTCATTGTTTCTGAAATCAAGCACAAGCACACACAGGTCAGGAGTTCAAGGATAGGCAAGAAGCATTGCATTGAACTTTGCCAATTTTTGAATTGCAAATTACGGGTAAAGGATAGAATGTGAGAGGAAGAGGAAAATTTGCCAAAAAGGTGTGTTGTTGTGAATGTTTAGAAGTGAGGGTGCTTGATTACTTTATGAGGTCTGGTGTTTCCTTTTGGCAGCTCCGGTTAGTGGGAAACTCATTAGGCTAATTACGCTGCAGGAATAATTATTGCACGTAATTTCATTCAGCTATCAGCATTCTTGGGTGGTAGTTGCTCACCTAATGAGTTCATCACTTTATAGCTGCACATTGCACTTCTTCTAAGTGAGAACGGTTGCCGTTTTAGCACAAGTGTTGTATGACAGGTGCATTTTGTCGTTCGTTAGCCGTTTTTATAATGTAGTTGAACATAGAGGATAAAAGCGTTTACTTAATTCAATGCTGATAAAACCATGTTTAGTTTTTTGTTTAAGTAGTAACGTTGTATTGTAGTAGTATTCCTTTCTTGTGTTAACAGCATAACGGAGCAACGTGTCAGAGTTGTCGAGGGTTTTCTATAATCTACTTTTACCTAAATATAAATTAATGGACTGTCGTCTGTGTTTCTTTCGCGTTATTTCTAATGGTTAGACTATGATGAAGGAGCCGTTTGGCAATTCTTTTGCCAACTTAGCATTCCGGTAGCGTGGACCAGTAAGAGTATATTGTAATCAAGCACGAATCTCTCACATTAGCACCACATACATTCTCCGACAAATCGTACTCGGGTCTCATTTTTCTTTCGTCTTTTTCCTTCTTTGCATGACAAAAGTCATAAATATTGACTCGGCATGTGTACAGAAAAGGCGAGTTGTGAGCTTGTGTGATTCGAGTGTAAGGTAAACTTTCAATAGCACAAAAGTCCTTTAGTGAAAGATAGAGGAAAAAACGAGTTTTTTCTTCTTCGTAGTCTCTGCTCCGTGAGATGCAGAAGCACAAGAATCATTGTCACGTAAGTGTGAGCGTCACTTGCTCCACACGTGTGCTTGTCTGTCCAAATGGATATCTTATTATTTCGACGATAATCATTTGTCACTTGACTGCCTCCTTGGCGAAATCGAGCCCAAAATGAACTTGGGCTTGCCAATCCGTCGAGTTCATGTGCCATTTTCGTCGTTGAGCACTGCACAGCAGCACGACTTGACATTAGTATTATGTTCCATCAGATGATGCTACTGCCTGCACAAGTTCACAAACCTTTTTCTTTAAATTAGAAACATCATTTAGGGAACCAATACTCAATACTTTAGCTATTAAAGTCAGGATGCCATAAACAAACGGTACGTTTTTCCTTGGTAAGGTTAGAATGCATGTTTTTTCCTTCTTATTGATACTTACAGTTAATTACTACGTTCTCAAAGTGCAGGAAGCCGTGAAAGCTCAAACTGAAGTGGACATTGCATGCTACAATGAACAGTTAGCTGTTTAGAATATGTTTAGAATATAGTCACTGTTTTATCCCTAGTTTATTGAAAGTATGGTAAATGGTAATGCATGTTCCTGCTTTTAGGATCATTTTAGTGGGTCATGGAGTAATGAATTGTGGTTTTCCATTGAAATGATTATTTGACACAATTTCCTTTCGCGACGCTTGTATGAGCGATCAACATAGCGTCGTTGTTCACTGATAGGTAGATTAAAGATATTGTAGAATGTAATGTGGTATTGTTGATTCGTGCCAAAGACTTGTGTGTAGACTGTCCTGCCCTGTAATTTTTGAGACAGCGAACTCCCAGATAATCCTGACGAAGAACGGAGGAATTTGTAGTCGCTTTTCTTCGTAGTTTGAGGATTACAAGCGGCGGCTTCGGAAGCAGCAGTTTGGTCTTGATCGAAACCGTGGACGAATGTAATTGTCGCGGCAAACCACAGTACGCGAATACAAGAGACATTGTTGTGCACAAGCAAATCGGTAGTTGTTGTGCTGACTATGAGGTTTTATCATAGCCTGACTTGACTTGACTTTACTAAGTGGATGAAAGACATCGGATATAAGAGAGTTAAAAGGAGAAAAGGGCATGTGGTCTAATTTTGGTGCATTTTGCACCATTTTACTTGTCTGTATGAGTATGTGTGAGTGACAAGACATGACACAGCCAAATACTTCCTCGTTAGTAATCTGGAGATATAGACATTTCCCTTGTGGTTCCTTCTGTGAAGTGGTATAGCGAGAAAGATGACTTGGCTTGCTTGCTGGCTCTGAACAGTCGATTTGTCCCGCTCCTTCAACATTGGATTTGGTTTGGTGGGTATATTGAATTTGCCTTTTTAACAAGACGCTTCTGGGATGTAAGATGATTAGTTGCTCCTGCTGCTGTGTGTCTATGTGAGGCACTTGACGATATCACCAGCAACATCGCCACTTTACATGTTCAATCAGTACTTGGCGACATTCGCACAAACGTACGAATTTGTGTGGGAGTTTGTAAACGTCTTATCCCATCACTTCCATAAAAAAATTCCTAGACAGAATCTCATCTTGTCTTCAAATCTTAATAATTATTACACTTCTACCGTATAACTTATGGCGCTAACTCGTAAACTGCTTGGTGTTGGGCTGATGTGTACTTTAATATTGCTAAAAAATTCATTATGAGAATGCTGAAGATTGAGGAGCTATATTTATGATGTTTACAGTTGATCCGACGTCTCCAACCTTGCCAAATCTGTACGGTGCTCCCCGCTCGAATAACTCTGGTTCTTCAATCTCCTCATCGCCACCAAGTTCTGCAGGTCTTGTGGTCCCGCAACCTCTGTCCAGTAGTCCAGGGAACGGCAAGAGTCACCCGACTACCAACGGTGGCACTGGGCGGAAGTACCAGTGTAAAATGTGTCCACAGGTAAGCGCATAAAACAGTTTATTTTGATTAATTATTAGCTGTCCTTTGCCCATCCTCACGTTGTCAATACATCAGCATCACTGCGTTCACTATTTTCATCGTACGGTCAAAACATTAGTTTCACTTTAGTTCAATCCAAGGTTACCTTGATGAGGATACAAATCACCAACTTACGAACTTACTATGGATGCGGATCCATGCTGACTCGTTGCAAATAGAGGAGATGATTTGCATAATATCGTATCTATTGTTTTGGCTTGTTCCTGTGAGTCCTCTTTGATGAATGTGTGCAGGAGCACCAAAGCAATTATGTGCTTGTAGCTTCAACTCCAGAATTATAATGTTGTACATTTTGTCTACCGTAGTTAGCAACGTGCTATTAGTATCGTGTAGTAAAGCCCCGACCAAAATTGAAGGGCACACACTCCATTTTGTCTGATTCTCTCTTTATCCTGGCGGCACATGAAGATCATAAACAGATGCAAAAGAAGAGACAATCAGATTTTGAGAAAAGCTTCCTGTACTGTTGATTACATTATGATTGCAATAATGTATATAAGTACATGTACATGCCTTTTGCTCCTTGAATTTTAATCTTATGTGTAGCTGGTTGGTTACGTTATATGCCATTTGCAGACTATGGAAAAAGGCACAGCATACAAAATGTTTGTTTAGTACTGTTTTGTGATGTATGTTTGCAAGCTGCTTGCTCTTGCTTGACTTCTTGATGCATCATATGCATTAAAGACAATGGCCATGTAATGTGAATATAAATGCTACATTGCCTGCGAAACTGAGAGAGCACAAATCAGCTATATGAACGTAAGAAAGGGCAATTGGCAATTAGAGTAATTGGAGTGGAGCACTAAGGTAATGTGGCGAGTAATGGACAATGCTGCTGCATCGTAATGACTCGAAGGTATAGGAAGTTGCTGTAGCGTCCAAAACTTGTGTGGGTCCACGTAATAGAGAAATACATCATGAACGATTCTGTTAAATTGAGCTTGAATCATGACAAAAAAATTTCTGACACAACTTTTTGAAGAAATTCAATTTGTGTCGGCTTACAAAGATTTACAATTTACAGAGTCACGGAGAAAGTGAGTTTGAAACGTGTACACCAATCGATTATTGTGAAATATCATGTAATTAGTATTTCTTGGCATAAAATATTGACTCACTAAGCAAAAGATGGATTATGGAAAAAATAATAATGTTTTTTTCGCATTTCTTCTTTGAGTACAAACTTACAAACAAATCCTTGATCGGAACGTGGTCATTGAAAAGGCGAAAAAACTCAAAAGTTGTTTTATAGTACATTATTATTTATTATACAACACTAGTTTCTCGTTTCTGGCTTTTGTTCCTCATTTTACATTTTGAGTCGAGCACAATTCCAACCATAGCTGTGGCGAATCGATTTGGGCATTTAGTGTAGTGTAACTTTGTTTTATTATTATTTAGGGTAGAACCAACGTTGATTTGGACATTTTATTTTTAAAAAACTCTTTGTCATGAAATGATGAAACGGTTGAATATTTATCGTGAAAATGTTATAATGTGAGTTATGATTATGAAGTTCAGCTACCTTCAGTTTTATGTGAAAAACAAAAGCACGGAGGTTAATTCTAATGAGATATTGTACACACGAATAACGACTATATGAAAACATAATGTGCTAATTATGACGGTGATTTTGCTTTGTTTCGCTGTTGTGAGAACGGATAGTTTTTGACAGGAGACGAAAGACTTTGGCATTGCCATTTTGCCCTTCTGCACATTCGTATTTTTTTGGATATAAGCAAACCGTGGATATGAGTCACTGAGGCAGTCTGGCCCTTAATTGGTGTTTTGCATGTGAGCTGTAGATATAATTTGTTGAAGCAAAAAGTGACGTGACCCCGGTTGACCTATGAGGAAACGAATCTCTGTCATAATGATCTTATATGGAGAGTCGGCATGAGAAGCTGGAACTAATAGCTTTACCAGAAATTTTATTGGCGATACGGGCAGGGCAGGTTGTCTTATTGTTAAAATGTACAGCCTTCAATTGACTTAGTTGCGCGTAGCGTAGCACTGAGAAACGAGATGTTTGTTAGTACAGTCTGAATGAAAGCAAGAGTAGCGACAACAACAACGACGCTAGACTTTAACATCTCAGGAGTAGAACACTTCAAACGATAATGATTGTAATCCATCAAGTCACAAGCTTCCTTTTCAAGGTGTCCTTCAACAGAAAAGAAGCAGTGTGCGCCGCATGCACATGCTGCGAAGATTGAGCGAGAGAATGATTACAGGATCCGACGAGTATTTTATAGAGAAACTTGAGAAGTATATTTTCTTATGAGATCAACTCTTCTGGAGGAATCTTCTGAAGAAAAAGAAACACGGCTTCCCACTTGGTCGATGGTCTTGTCGTTTTTTGACATCATCTTAGTGCACGTCTTTTACCATCCACTACACTAGTGTTGTGGCATAGTTTAATTTCATTTTTCTTCTTCTCCGGCATTTCCTGTGCATTTTGATAAATGGAGCTCGCACGCTCATGTCCTTAACTAAAAAACTCACTTATTTTCCATTCGTCATGGAGGAATATGTTTTTATTACTTGATGTTAGTTTTAATGTCCAAATTTCTTATTTACCTTGTGTTACAAGGAGAGTTACTACATTTGGGTTCATGTAACCGTATCCTTTCCGGAAACAGTTTGTGTATGGGCAAGATATGATTAGCAATGTGATTACTACCATTGAACATACTCTTTTAGTTTAACCGTCAGGAGGATTTGTCAAAGAAATGTAATTATTGAAGGTAAACTGTCAAATATAAAGTAATTAACCCTCCTCTGAGTATAGCCTCTTTGGTGTAAGAAGTTGATTGTTCAACACGTTCTTGTCCTTAGGTGGCCACTGCGATAATGATTTTGAGAAGCTTTACACTGTTTGGGTTGTGCAAATTCCATCAAAAAAGACCTCCCTTTCGCTGTGTTTTTACCTCTTCCAAATTCTTTACGGGTCATATCGAAAAGTATAGTCCAAGGGGTCTGAATTTTTTAAAAATTGCATCTAAATCTTAATGTATCAAAATTCCCCATTCACTTTTTTGGGTTTATGTAATATTGTCGTGCTCTCATTCCTAAATTATGTTTTTCCACTACACAAAAAAAGTCCATTCATTCAATCGGGTTGTTGTCACCTCATTATCTTGTTGGAAACATGTTTATCAAGAAAAAGGGCATAATTTTTGCTGAATCGGACACGCAACTTATAGTTTTTTTCACATTGAAACTTTTTTGACTGCGTCCTTTTACTGTTTTACTACACCAACTTCCGTCCATGAGTGCATGTTCTTACGTGCCTTTACGACAATTCGGTATCTGTTTAACTCAAGCCTTTGAAGTTTGAAGGCATCACATCACATCAGTGTTCTTTCATTAGTAGGCTCTTATCATTCAGCCAAAGGAAACGAGCGGCTTCAACCATCAAACCACTGTAAGTCTACCATCTGTCTGTTTGGAGGACTTAAAATCCGTTTGTGTTAGTGCTTGACCGGATGGTCACAAATGATGTAGGTTTCGTTGGTTCTGCAATAAAATTACCTGTAAGCAGCTATGCTATGTAGTTACATCATCTCAAGTGCATCATAAATGTTTAGCAATGTCGCGAGCACAATAAGACCTTAGTATTATGTCATTATGTCTCTGAAAACGTTAGAACTCCCCAGTGATCACTTGACCACCAACGGTTCCAAACTGGAAGTTCAGTTGTTGCGTTTGATTATAATTCTAATAACGACATGGCTGTTACCGAATGACAGGAGAAACCTGCAGGTCTTTTCGGTCAGACGAGGATGTCAAAGTCAAAGAGCAACAATGGAATTTTCACATGTCAGGAAGAAGTGGTCAGTGTGAGCAGGCGTGAGAATACTTTATTTCAGCCTCATTGCTCTTTGCTCATCTTGTCTATCCTTAATCGGCTAATCAGCAAACCGATGGTCCGATGTACGTGGAATATTTTAAAATGGAAATGCTACTGGTACAACTTAAAACCCAAATACCCAGTCGGATTGCGTTTCTTTTGTTCAGTTTAGTAAAGGTAAAATAGTGTAGAACTTTTTTTTCGAATTTTGTACAATGTCTAGGCATGCGGTTTGCTATGATAGTTACTACTTAAGGATTTTTTGTTGTGTTTGCGTATACGCTATTTATGCTAGTGTGTTTTAAAGTGGAAATTAATGGCTTGTACATGTGCCTGCACTTTTGTTGGAGACAAACATGCAGCAAACTAGAGCTGAGCTGACTTGTTGACTGGTCGTTTGTTAAGTGGATGATTTAAAATTGAGCTTGTAATAGTGGTAAGCAGGCAAACCCGAAATTCCAAGTATGTTGTTTTATGCTATTTTGCTATAAGATATTTTGGAGATTCTTAAAAAGCTTGGCTCATAGGTGTCCCAAGTCCGCGGCATGAAAAAAGACTATCGACTATTCGTATCGGCACTTTGCATACAAGAGAAGACCATTTTTCCTTTGTGGCCAGGTAAATCGTTAATTAAAAGTAGATGAAATAAATAAAAGAAAGCTGGAGTCCTCCTGTGTTCATTTGTCAATTGTCAAAGGAGGTGGCTGGGACGACTTTGTCTTCCGTGGAAACTGTCGTCAGATCTTTTCTTACCGAAGACACGCAGAAATGTGGTTCCTATTGTTGTTTTGTTCTGGATTTAATAGGCTGTGGAAGTCCAGAGCATTTGTCTTGCCTTGTTAGCAACGTGTTCTCCACGCAATGAGAGAGAAAGGGCCACTTTTTGTTCTCAGATATGCATAAGTGTGTACGAAAGAAGGGAAGGGAAACTGGGATGTTGCAGTCGTAGCCTTTTCAGTATCAAGATCAAGATTGTGTGTTGTTACACAGGTTTTAATGGGCTGCAAGATCTCGGTGGATGATACGCTCGATTTGTTGCACTCTTGAAAATGCAGTGAATCTTAGTTTGGTTCATTGAAGAAACTAATGTAATGCCGTTTAGGTTCCAAAGGATCAGAGTTGATTGAAGATGAGAGACTTGTATTTTAAACTTTATATAAAAAAATCGGATCTCAAATCCTCGCTTTTCTCACCTTAGATAAAGTAAATAAACGCTCAAATAAATTGATGGCTTCTCTCATCTTTTATTTTTTTATTGAGAGAGTCGGCTTTAAAGGTGTGCCCCGCAGTCAGGTGTTTGCATTTGAAAATTTTTTGTGTCTCAAGTCTCAATGCTTCCAAGTTCCAAGACCCAAAGGGCAGCGAAACTGGACACCTTTACTTACATAAATTAGCTCCAAGGGTGATGGTGACATGAAATTGCCACTGGAGTGAATTGTCTTGCAAACGACATTCGCACTCTTGCCCAATTAAACGTGTTCGTATTCTGTGTTGATGAGTGGCGTGCACATGATTTCGAGGTACACTCTTGCAACCACAATGGCCACTGAATTTAAGAGATTCCACCGACATTTGGACATGATCTTCCTCCAGGGCTTTCTACTGTTGAAATCCCGTGTTAATAATTATTACATGCATGAAGTTAAAGTTTTCATGCGCAAAGGTGTGTAGCTTCTGACCAACTAAAAAAATTGAACACTGTATACTTGCTAAGACTTCAAAATTTTGGTTGTGACGAGAAGCCGCAGTTTGACCCTCCACTTCATTACGATTTCTGGGTGGGTTTGTCCATTTGCAAGGTGTGTTTACAGAAAAATCGGGTTCTCGGGATCCTTGAAACAAATGCCGCTCTTCGTTCAAATTACGCCCTTAGAGTTTCCTACAAATTATTGCACTCCAGGACTTCCCTTGTGTGGTTATGTCAGAGTAATGCATAATTTATGTAAAAGCCAGACAGTACTTTACTTCTGCTTTTGCCGTTTTGTGCGTGTTCGGAAAAAGGACCCTGTAGGTAACAAATACGTTACACGATGCCAAGGGTGCACAAAGACGCTACTCCTGCTGTTTATTCATTGCACAACATTGACAGAACAGATTCACTTTCAAAAGTCATGAACACGAAACGCACATTTTTCTTGCATTTTAAATTTTAACTTTTCGACTATTCCTCACGCTCATTTTGGGAATCAGCATTTTAGTTTTACTAAACGTTTGAGAAATGAAATTTAAAAATTATTCAAGGTTGAATGACAATAGCTACACGCATAACTTACAATTGGCGTTTATATAGCTCAAAATCCTGGGAAAATTATAATGAATGTCCATACGGATATTGATGTCTGGTGAAATTTTGAGGTTAGCATTGCATGAAGGAATATGATTCGAAATGAGTTGGTGTGGTTTTTGGTTGCATCTCAAATCTGTCTTGTGGTTTTTCGTCCGACTGGATCATTACATTGAGTCCTGCAGTGTATAGATTTTCACATATCGATATTATATGCATCCGATTTAGTATTTCACAAGTGAACGTTGTTAAAGTTGGTCTTTGGGTTTTGGATGCAATTCGTGCCTTGTTGATGCTATCAGAAAAGCATTAGTGTTTTCCAGTGAACTGTAAGAAGATGAGCGAAAGCACATGTCTCCCGAACTTTCTAGTGTTGAGAACAGAGCGAATCTTGAGGTTTTGCAAAAGGCTCCAAGTTGACGGAAAAATCTTTTAAACTTTGAGGTTTCGATAAGAATATATCGTTTCATTCGCAACTTTTTGGGAGAGGTGATGAATCTTCAGGATATGTATATTTCATATGTGGTGACGTGGTGAGGGAAGGAAGAAGAAAAAGTTGCCCGCAAGTGAATTTAGGTGATGTATAAAGCTGTGTTGCAGAGTAATAAGGGGATGAATGACACGTTGCAGAAGATGATGGACGAAACCCTGTTATTACGATTACAATTTAGAGTTCTTTCGTGCGGTTTCAAAAAAGTTCTTGATCTGAACATGATTCTTCTCACACCATCTCCTTTTTACACATGGTCGAGAATGTCAGTGGAAGCTACTGAATTAATCTGACTGAAAAGGTTTTTTTATATAGCAAGACGGAAATGCTCTATCCAAAATCATCTAATTTTTAAAATGCGCTTAAAATACTTTATAGTCAGTTTCCGTATTTTATTTTTTATGCAATGAACGACATTTTTGTTGTTCATCAATCGAAACACTATAAAATTGTTAGGGATAACAGTAACAAATGGATTTGAATGTATAAACATCAATTTCAGTACAAAAGAATGCAAATTAATAGTTTCCTGCTGATGCCATCTGCTACAGAATTTTAAATATGATGATGGGCCTAAGTAAAAGGAGAAACGAGGATTAGCTTTTATCGTATCTTCAATTAACGAAAGGAAGAAGCAACAAGTTGGTCAAGCTAAAACGATGGAAAAGCTAAAAGGAAAGGATTAGGCGCAAGAGGACAATCAAGCGTTCCTAGTGATACAGGTATGTTTGCTGTTTGTTAAATGGAAGTTGCCTGTAGTTGAAGATGACTTCGTGTGATAATGTAGATGCTGATTTGGACGACCATTAAAGTTTCCACTGCCAAGAGATTTAATAACAATATTGGATATGATGCAAGTAAAAATTTGAATTGGAAATCAAGAAGTAAATCTGGAATGGCTACTGCATGACTTCTCGGAATAGGATTTTTGAGCTAACGACATGAGTCGCGTAGGCCATACTTAGCTTGCTCTAAGCATTAGGAAGGGAATTTGGTTTATAATAGCATAGCAGTTTTGATACTTGACTTCTTCTTCGGCATGAATCCTGTAAGACCATGGAGATATGGTCAGTATGAGAATGTTGGACTTACAAGACGAGATGGACATGACAAGACAAGTGGAAGACTGAAGACAAGGGAGTAGTGGAAAGGAGCTGATGAAGATTTTATTGAGGTCCCACTTCTCACTAAGCACACTTGTATTCATCCCTGAGATGTACTCGTTCTCAGTGCACGAGATGAAAGCCGGATTTTGAGACTAAGAAAGAAAACGCACCTGGTCTGCTGTATGCATACTACTAGAATGCATTACACTTGCACCTCTTCTTCTGCTCTTTCTGTCAGTCGACCAAGTCTTTTCTCTGTATCTCTGGCGCTTGATCGCCTTGCCTGTCTGTTTGATGGGATGTGATGTGATGTGCTGGTGAGCAAACTGACTTTTCTTGTCTCGTTCCAAGTTTCGACGAGCTCTGCAATCATCATTAGACTCATCTCCAGGTTTCCCTATCTCTTTCGCCTCTGGACGCCCCACCAAACCACTGTGGTCTCCTATAGACTTGATCATGACTATTATGATTACATTTGCTTTAACCTTGGGCCTTCAAAATTGGGTATGCTAAGTCGCACTTGCAAAATTGAAGCATCTGAATTTTTACCTAGCAGTCAGCATTCTTTGTTACATTTTTATCCTATCATATGTATCATATGGCGCCTCATAGTTTTACAGTGTCACTACGAATGAGAATACACTTGAATACTGTCCATTCTCGTACTTTCTCCACTGTGACAGTAAAGACATAAGGCCACTTATAAAACTTGTTGAATGGCTTTACGCATTTATTCATTTGTGTAATTCCACTTGACATGTTTTATACGATCTTCTACGACAGCATTTAATGTTTTGAATGCTAAACTTGTAATTTTTATAAAAAACAGTGCCTTATACATCACTTGTGTGTAGAAAAAGTACAATGATTGATTGGTCTTTACGTAGAATTTAAAAGTAGAAACATCCTTGGAGTGATGGAACTAGTACGCAAGTACGTACTCATGTGTGATTCCACTATCCACTATATCAGTACTTGAGTACTGTACAGAACTAATTTTTAAAGTTACTTCGCAGTTCTGGATGAAAGAATCATTCCCAAATGACTACAATGGAATTTTAATTTGGCCTTTAATTTAGGAGTACGACGACCGAAAAACATTTATACAACATTCTTGCAAATACAGTAAATTGGTCAGTCAACCTAGATTTCAAATAATCAGCTTGTTTTATCTACAAATCTACATACAGGACATCACGTATGTGCGTAAAGGTTACGTCATGGCAAGGCACGGCACTGTTTCTTGTTATAGAACTTAGGTTTAATTACATGCAAAAATAGATATCTTGATTAGAAACAACAAGATTGTGGAATTTCGCTTGGTTTCTTTCAAGTTAGTTGCTACGGGTTAAACCAGTCACACGTCGGTCGGCTTTTCAACTTTTACCAGTTTTTCTAAGTTGAGTGTCATCTTCAGAAGCAGAGGATTACATGAAATGCACGGTTCCATTGTTATCAAAGTCTCTCATCCATAACAAATTAGCTTCGTCGTAAATCAAGACGACGTATCCGTCCTGTTTTTGTTTACAATACTAAAGTTTACTTTCCGAGCTTGCAGGTCAAACAGCTATTAATAAGGCTCCGTTAGACAATTTCTTTTTTTGTAGTCGGTAATAGTTTTTGTATTTAATTAAAAACTTTTGATTGAACTAATATAGCAACACTTAGAAAACCAATTGAATTCCAAACAGCAAAGTAATTTGTGTAACCTGAGGACGTACGTGTGCAGTAATCCCATAGGTAAGGAGTTTTCCACACCAATCCGGTCCGGTAGGGCTTTTGGCTAGCGAACCGACATTCTTAAAAGACTCCTAAAGGACTTCTTAAGTGTATTCCAAGTCACAAATGGTAAAGTTTCAAAAAGCGGCTTGGCGTAGTAAATGCAGCCTGCCTTCAAAAGTTGAGACTTGCATGTGAGAAGGCATGAAGAGACGAAAATGTGAAATAATAATGTGAACGTGATGTCAGATGTGTGCATGCATGAATAATGACTCCTGACCATGCATCTTATTCTTATCTCTTGACTGCTTAAGCCTCTTGCCAAGCCTTTTTAAATACTCCAGAGAAGAGAAGATGAAAAATTTCATAGCCGTGTGGCTGGTCGTAAAACTGAAATGGGCAGAAAGGAAAGTACCCAACTCTCCTGTGACGTGCCCTCTCCTAAAATCTCATCACAAGGGCTCTATCTTAATACTGAACGTTCTTCTGCGTCTTATCCAACCCGAAAACTATGCTTTTTAACTGAGAAGTAAATCTTGACTTTGAGTGATTACTTGATGTGTTCAGGGTTAAAGTTTAAAAGTTGAAAGACGAAGCGGCCAAATATTATTATTATGATTACGGGAAATGACTTGCCGCCTGGTAAGTCGAACCGGATTGAAGAATCTGTAAAAGTCGTCCACGAAAAGTCGGCGGAATACGAATGATTCGGAGAGAATTTTGTCATGTGGCTTTGTGAACACAGGGGTGCTAATTTGACCAGGGCTCCTGCTTCTCCATAATTCTTCTTTTTAATACGGACAGCCTCAAAACTAGAAACTCATATATCATTACTGTCTGTCGCCGTTTGTAATAAAACTCAACTTTGCACCCGACATATAATCCAAGATTTTGAATTTTTGACAAAAAAAACGCCGTCTCGAATCTTGCGAGGCGTCATTGAAATTCCTCACGTGTACTTCTCGTGGCATCATTATCCGAATTTTTCGCATGGACCTGTGAGATTTCAAATGTCCTTGCTAGTACTTTTGTGTCCAACGTTCTAAAACCTACCATAACAGACACAGAAAGCACAAGTAAAGAACACTGCATTCAAAGATGCAGCATATAAGCATAATGGTAAGCCGTATTTTCAGGTGGGTAGTACGCTTGCATATTGCTCAATGCTTTGTTCAGGTCCAAAGGTCCAAATAATGCAAATTAAGTACACGAATTTAACAAAAGCGTCCTATTTAGATATTCAAGAAGTATGTCCTGGTTGTAAATGGATGCGGACGAAAGTCTGTTTTCATCGAGTGTGGGAATCTCTGGTCCACCCGTGTGCGCGGGATGTCCACCTTCAGCCTTCAGATTAATGCTGATGATTCGGAAGTGCGGAAATTCGGGTTGGAGGACCCTTCAACTGACAGGTGTTGTATAGGGATCTTTGTTTGAGGACGCGACTTTTCCTATACCAAAGATCATCTTGCACACTCGGGATCGTCTCTGGGTAGGGAGGCTGCGAATTCCCACGGATCTCAAAGCCTCAGCACCGGCAGGAGCCCTTTTCATTCCCGAGGACAATGTTTGATTACATTACATTTCTATTCTGCTCATGCTTCACCTTGCCGAGCTCAGGGTCCAGAGATTTTTGTTATATTGAGATGAAAATGGTTTACAGAGTTATCAGGATTCTACCTTATGCAATCAGAAACACTTCCCCTTTCTACGATCAAGAAGGCTGGGTGAAGGGCCCTTTTGTACCCCTTAGCTCCGCATCCGCACACACGCGGATCGTTGCTCCTTTTCTCTGCGGTACAAGCAAACTTATAAGCAGTCATGTGTACTTTGTTCGTTTGTTTGTATGCGGAAGTGAATCTGGTCTCTTCCTTTCATTTTCTGTCCCATTCTTCAAGTACACCTTGAATACCTGGACTTAAAGTGCTTCATAGTTCCAAAGGTATGAGACTGTGGGAATTTTTTTCGCTTTCCCTCTCGTTGGAGCTTGAACCATGCGGGTAGGTTTCTATTTTTACAGGAACTCCTAAGTAATAAGCATTCTGTTTTGTTAATTTTTGTTTCTAGCTTTCATATATTGCCTTTCATGATCAATACAGAAGCAGAAGTGTGTTATTATGTGTAATAAATTAATTTCCTTGTACTTCAGCGGCAGCAGACTCACATGCTCCGTAAAACATGTCCATAATTACAAAATGAAAGATGCATTTTATAGATCGTAGCTTGATTTTTTCTCTCCTTTCGATTTCATTCATTTCACACCAACCAGCACAAATCTTATTGACACTTGAACCCTTATCTTAAGATGTGAACTGAAAGGATTACACTCTTAGTTTCTTTCAGTTTCCTGGGTGGTTTGAAAATTCAAAAGGACAGTTTTTCTCTGAAAAATCCTCCGATTTGATCAGGTTCAACGTTCAATGAAGGTGCCACATTGTTAGAAAATGGTGTGAGTACATAAGACCTTAAAATGCACCAAAACCCTAAAATCCTTTTCATTGTGGTATTGTGTGCTTTCTTGAAAGGGTAGCGATGAAATGGAAAGTACCGGGCCTTTTTGATGTTTAAACACAAAAAAGACTCACGACAACGAAAAATCCATTTTGTGAAAGATCGGGTTACGTAGGAAAGGAAAATTTTAGTTTTAGTTTTAGGTTTCGATCTCAGGGATGATCGTTGGTATTGTATTGTCTAAATTGCACTTGCACACTTGTTGGACATGTTCAAGTTTCGGTACAGGCTACACATCTTAACCAGACTCAGACTATCGAGACATCGAGACTGCATTATTATTATTATTTTCTTTCCATGTCATTTTACGCTGACAGTGTTTCTTATCCACATGCTGCGGTAAAAATGTGAAAATTGGCATTTGCGTGGTTGACGACGAGCCAGCGGTATTCCTGGCAGGCAAGTATTCGGCATGGCCACGGCTCATCACGTCACCACAGGATTCTATAGCTTTATGAATAATTGTGTGGCAATGACAATATTTGCGCTGGATTTGCCACAGGCATTTTTCTCGAACTGTCACAAGCCTGTCATGTCAGTCATCTGAGTTTCTTTAGGAAAAAATTGTCCGCCCCAGTGGCAATATCTTCGTTAGACATGGCATGGCTCCACAAAATCTTGTGTAGCAGGTTTAAGTGAGAATTGAGCTGAAAGCTTTGAGTTGAGATTGCATTAAGGTGCATTTTCAACCGTAGTGTTGTTCACGCAAATGACATTTCATACTCGGTATAATAGTAATTTCATATTCACATCGTTGTGTACCAGGAAGATGCATCATGTTGAAGCTTTTTGACAACTACATACTAAGTTAGATTAGAAATGGTCTGCCGGAGAGACGCTTGTGCTGTCACTTCCAAGGAAAATTCCATACTTCAGTCCATCCAGTCCAGACCTTGTCTTCCCTGTGATGATGCCAGTCTTAAAAATTGCTGTACACAAATATCATTTCGAATTCTACTAGTGAACACAGGTGGACTGGAGACAGCAATGTTTGGATTAGTAATGCATTCTTTCCATCTTACTCTTTCTTCATAGTGTGGACTTTCCGTTTTCATGCACACACGGCACGGCGTCTTTTGACGTTTACGTCTTAACGTCTCATCTCCCCGCCTGATAACCTTGAGAAAGATTTTTGAATCGGTTAATTACCGGTTTTCTAGTATTGAATAAAGGACTGATTTGTTTATTATACGGTACGGTAATCCAGTTTTTTGGATACCTTTTCTAAAATTAAATTATTAATTTTTTGTGTCGGTACACCCGACGAAAGCATTTAATAAATATATTTAGAAACACGGAAAGGTTCACAAACCTTATATTATGGACCGTGGAGTCGGCAACCTGTTAGCACCTTATCCCGTTCACGCGAGTGGAGTCACACCACAAAAACGAGAGAGTGCACGAGAAGCAAAAAGTGAGTGTTTACACACAAAAAGCCACATTAGAATAATGCTTACAGACTCTTGAGACAAAAAAGTGATCGCAAAAAAACTTCATGTAAAAACGATGTTGGGCTTGTGCCTGGTTGCTGTTTACTGCTTGTGATTTGTGCCTCCTCCCTTGTTTGTGTTCTTTAACCCTTTAACTTTAACCCTTCTAGACGTTTTTTTTTGGTGTCAGCATCAAGATGTTTTTTACATCAGTTTTTATAGTAAAACACGAAGGATCTGCTTGATAGAAATGAACGGGGCACCCCTCACCTACCGCCACGAGAACATTGAATTAATTTATGAACTTTTTATATCAACTCCATTCACCATTACGAATGTTACAGCTCAGACCCGTGTGTTTCAAAACCATGAAAAACGCTTGGTTGACAGTTTACGAATGTCAGGTTGTTTGATTCGTGAATAGGGAATGAGACTATGAGACCCTTACCTTATCAGTATTCCAATTTGAATGGTGAATGGCTTACAATTTTCAAATGCATTTGAACGAAAAGTCATGTCATAACGACGGAGTTTGCTCCAGGCTACATGGATCACTGAAGTGAAAGAAAATCTGTGTGAAATCGTATTTATAAGCAAGCATGTGTTGAATTCAATGAATTTTTAAAAGATTTGAAATAGGTTTAACCGTATTTGAAAAATGAATTCTTTTTGTATCAAACGTCATAGGATCCATGTGTGCAAAGTAGGGTTTGTAGTTTGTACGTTTAAGTTTGGATATTACAGTCATTAGCTAAGATCATTTTATACCAAAGGGGACATGGCGCTGGGACCATCCTTTATGATTCAGTACCCCACGCAGGGCGTCTACTTGGAACTATAAAGAGGCTTACGACACAGTAGGGCTTTCTTTTGCTTTCCTCTTGTGTGGATTGTTACTTTGGTTTTTGGGATGGGTTTTGGTTGGCCTGATTGTTGCGACTGAAATCCCTTCTGCCTGACTTCTGGAAAAGTAGGGTTTTCTCGTGAAGTCGTGCCTTTACAAATAGACCACATGCGAGGTTGTCTCCAGGGCAGAATCACACTATACAAAATCTCAGCCGAATTGCCCCAGTGAAATTATACATTGGACACGGAGACGCATTCTAAAATGCGTATGTGATTCCAAGTAATGAACATAAAATGATTTCGTGAGCAAGTTAAAATGAACATTGTCCTAGTGCGAACGAAACAGATTCTTTGTCTTGCTCTTTATAGCACATCGTACTATCGTACTTCTCATGTGTTCTAGTATTTCTTTCAAATTTCTTGAAGACTGTACAGTATAGTGCGTACGTATTATATACGTGCCGGTTTGTATTTGTATTCTATATTTAAAGGGAATAATGACTCTTGTCTTTGGGTATTTGTTATACTCTTGACATTGATCACGCTGATAAATCGCAACTGGTCATTGTTTCAGATAGATAGATGGCCGGCATAGTTAATAGAAATACCTCCAGGAAGGTTCGCATAAATGATGTTTGACTTGGCGGCAGTAAATTGATCAAGGCCCACCTGTCTATTGCTCCAACAACGGTTTACACTTTACACTATCCCATCCCAGCTATAAGGATTGTATGTAAGACAAGAAGAGGCCTTGTCCTTTAAAAGCAAAGACGTCTGATCGGCCTCGTCTGATGTGGCAAGTGTCGAGATTCTTGTGCATCCAATTATGAATTAGTGGCAGTTCCCACCGTGGAAATCAGCGGACCAAGTTACAAGATCAGCTAAGCACGAAGTTGAATCTGTCTGTAGTTTCCCCAGAAGCAATGTAAAGAGTGATTCTGGAGAATGGGCGTGTATTTTGATTTCCCCATTCCCTCTTTAATATTTCCTACATTAGCTTTTGATTTCCTTATAGGATCTAAAGTGTAAAAAATAACTTGATTTTGTTGTTGTATCTTGTATCCTATTATTGGGATTAATTTACGTAGTAAATTCCACTTTATTATTATTTTGTAACCAATGACGAGATTGTTCCATCGAGATCGATTTGAACCACCGATGTAAATTCGTTCTTTTTTGAGTTTACTGTAGAAATTTAGTTGATTTTGCACGTACGCCTTTTACGTAGTTCGGTTAGTGGGTTGTTGCCATTTTTTCTTGATCCGTAGTTATTGCTCATGCTTACTCAAAAGTAATGAGTATTTGACGTACACGCAAACTAAACCTTGTATAGCTGCGAACATGTTTTGGAATTATGTACAGGTAAACTGGATGGACATGGACCTTTATACTACTAACTCATCGTCGTACATTTTAATATTCGTGTTCCTGTTAAATTGTACAGTCCAACTTACTTAGAATAGGTGGAAGAAGCGTGAGTAAAAAAGAATGAGACAAGACAGCCAAAAGGAACACTCGGTAACCACCTGTTGCTAATTAAAACCGATCTTTTCTGGAGTACAGAAGGAGTTTCCCCGACCCGGACAGTCTTTTAAGCATTATATATCATGAATCGTGAACGTTACCACGAAAGGGTGTGCAATCGCTCCACACAAAGCTTTCATGCATAAAGCTTTTTGAAAAGCAGATTGAAATTGTCAGGTTGCCAGGAGAAGTCCTCTTTGCCTTATGGTCGTCTTAAGCTTCATTTCCTGTTCAGTACAGTCCTTGTTGTGTGCGACATGCTATTTACTTGCACCATGGACTATAATTTACCGTCGTGTATTATCATTATAACATATCCCTCCTCTACTCTTTCCCATTGCGACGTTCTACTCTATTAACGATTTGTTTTCCTATTGCCAACCAAATTGACTTCTGAACACGGTCCATGTGGATTATATGGCGGATATGTGTCCGTGTCTAGCACCCCATCCTTGTCTCCACTTGCCGACAGTTTTTTCCGGTGCTTTCGTGGCATCATCGAGATGCTTTTCTACTGTCAAGTTTATTTCGTCTTCATGCTTTTTGTCATATTTGAAAGGATATAATGCCATTTATATCCTGTCCTTAGGACACTATTATGAAATCCTTATTAAGTCTGGAGAATTTCAAGACCAAGCAGTTCCTCCGAAGCTGACGGAATAGAAAATTCTTGTGTAGGAAATCTTTTACGTAGACTTTCCAACGTGAATGCACTTTGATAAATGGGCAATTCAACTTGCGAACTTGCCTATCTCCTTGTTTACTTACATTAGTGTTCTATTATGTAGGCAAAGTTCAGCACGGAGTCAATTATCTCTCTGATTTTACCAAGTAAATTGTGAATTATGAAGAATGAATTTTTTCGTGAGAAACCCGATCTTAACGAAATCAAGTAATCTCTAATTACAAACTCAACACCTGAGATGTTCTGTCGGTTTGGAAAAAAATGTTTTTCATTACAAATCAATATTTTCATTCCTTTTTATTACGGTTATAAATTACCAATTGATTAATACCTTTCTCCAGTTTTAATTTGTGCCAGTTTACGCATATTTAAGTGGTTCTGATTTCTGATGATTTCAAATTTTTGGAGGTCATTTCCATCATTATGTACCTGGTTGAGGTTTGCAAGATCATGCATGATGTGCAATATTTGGGCTGCAAAAATAAAGATGATGTATCCACAAAACCTGCTGGATTTACATTTGCATGCTGAGCGATGTCATGCAAAGTCGCTATAATGACTCATTTACCTTCTCGTCTTCATTTTCCATTTTGCTTGTAATAATAATAGCAATAAAATACGAGAAGAAATGGTAAGGCTCTCCGGTTTTGTGGCGTCGTCGCACCTTGAGCCAAGGTGTTCACACGAATCATAGTGCAAAGTGGTCAAAGCGGGGTTCTGTTTAGCAAAACACAAGTGTTGCATGAATACTGGACAGAGGTTCTTAAAATTACAATGGAAAGTTTTTACAATGGTAAGATAATAAGACTGTTGTGAGTTATGACAGTGTGAAGATTATACGTGCAAGGATTCAAAATTATGTAATTTTTTCAAATCTTGCATCAATAGGACTAAAAAACAATTTTTAAACCTTATGCACTGGAGTACATGATAACTTCGGACCACAGCAACATTCTTGTTCTTCTTGTATTATAAATTCTTAAGTATTTTGGCACAGAACATTATCATTTGAAAGACTATCATGTTGTACGAGTTGGCGACTCCACCTCTTAAAAGCATTTATTATTTGCTTAGATTCCTAGATAGTAAGTAAGCAACTGGTCTTTTGACCGTAGTAGAACCAGGCCACCTTGCAAATCCACATTTTGTACTATGCTAATGTTTTTCCTTCTCGTGAGAACTATTGACGAGGAACGGTTGTGAGGATTTGATACTTTGAGATCGTTGGCAGTGTAAGATAAACTTTATGATGTTTGCATTGTGGAATGAATTTGGATGTGAATCATTATGTCTCTTCATGCCGACTGACCAGACCACAGAGCAGTGATATTGACATCGCATCACTACTGATGTGGAGGATTTCTTATGACATGACAACTCATATAGCTTATCCACTTTTCTTATTAGTACTGTGTTTCTTGATGTCGTTTGATGATACGATGGATGGATAACTGCCATTGCCTTAAAGACTAAAAGCAGTTTACCAGTTCGGTTGAATCTAACGTATTTTTTATCCTATAGCAATTTAGTATTTTACTGTTTCCTACCCACAGTTTGAGTTTAGCCCACCTGCTGCCTGTTTTGCATTAGAACCTTTTTCCAATTCTGTTGTAGTGGAATTAGATGTGGTAATAATGGGTGAATGAGAGCAAGTGAATTGAGCCCAAAGACGTTGATAGTGACAGATTTGCATATTTTATTGTAATGGGCCGGCTACCAAAGCTCAGCACAACTGGACATGGTTCTGTCTTCTATGTAGTAGCAGGCAGTACAAATGCATTCAAACATGTATTACTCAGATCATCGTCTGATGGTGCAGCTTGTTCAATAAACAGTGGAGACTATTAGGAGCCTCCATGAAGGCCTCATCATGGATGCGCATTGTGATGGGGATACTTGAACTACTAGGATTGGTGATTGGATTTGAATGTGTTTTAATGCTGAACTCGTTTCCAGTCTTTGAATTCAAAGGAGATGCTTATTGTGTGCTTCTCTTATATTTTGCTTGGAGCCAAAACGCATAAATAGATAAGGACACGACTGTGTACAATTCTTTGTAAGCCGACAGGAGAAGTTGGATGAGACGACCAACTCGTCCTGTCCACATTGCATCCAGGATTAGTGCTCTTGCTCTGTGTGGTGATGAGGACCACTTCACGAGAGAGAATGAGAGAATACAATTATGTGAGAGATTTTTAAGGAATATTTTATGAGCTTGAATCGACTGGATGAAAATCCTGTTTTGTAAATCTTTCTTCACAAGGACCGTTGTTCATTGCGTTGACGCAAACTGAACTTTGCAAAAGTTGGTAAAGTAACAAAAGTCGTTGAGACACAGCACGACATGCTTCTGGATTTTTGTCTTTGAGATTTGCACTTTACTTGTTTAAACTTGTGTGTGGGTATATTTATTGTAATGTGCAAATTTTCACGTCCTTACAAAACATGCAAGTTGCTGATGGTGTCCTGCTGTTCCTAAAGCTTTTTCTGGCATTAATATCTTTGTTGCAAAAACAATAACTGAACTGTTATGCTACACTGAGAAGATTTTATGTATATTCTTCGTGAGATCATATCATCCATTGTTGTTTCAAAAAGACAAGAGTTTTAATATTTTTGACACGCATGTTTTCATAGTGTTTACATTCGCTGAAAGAAAGACGAAACGTGCTCTCAATTCTGCAGATATGCATGGTAAACCTATGAACTTTTTTTCCTACTCGAACTCGCCTTTGTCGAGTTGAAAAAAGGTGACGTTTGTAAACTCTGAACGACCTTGCCTGTTTTTCGCTACGTTTTTTTCAATCACCGGCAGGGAGCAAGTTCCGTTGCGAACGGGATTACATTACAAGGTGCTAGCCGCTAGGCTTATGTAAACCTTGGGACTGTACTCCAATGCTGAGAGAGTCTGCTTTCCTAGTTTTTTTGTAGTAATATTGAAAATGCTTAGAAATTACCCATGGTCAATTTTTGAAGCAGTTTTTAAACGTTACGTGTTCCACAGACTTTCACTTCCAAATGAATGTATCTTTATTGCTTCAGAATTGTGAAATACGCAAGTTGAATTTAGGCGTGAGCGGCATACTGCGAAAATGCCGTCCCACTTTGCGATAAGTAAAGTAATGAATGACTTAAGCTGAATTTTATAGATGGTAAAGCTCAAGATTTGAAAATTTAGTGAAGGCAGGATGTTTTTCTTTTATAGGAAATTTAGGTTTGAAAGGTAAAATGCCTGTATATACATGACCATGAGTATGTTTTACGAGTTTAGAATTTTTTGGCACGCTTGGCAAGTATAAGTTGTGCGTTTTTGATCCGAATCGAGTTGTGAAGCGTTAAAATACTCGGGTTATTGGCTAGACTGAAGAAACCGTGTAGCAGATAAATGGGTTCTGGTGACAGAGTAATAATATATGCGTGCATCGTGCAGTCACCATTCCGTGGCTTCATTCAGTGTTCAGTGATTCAGTTCCAAGATGCATGAATGTGTACTGTACACAACTGAAAAGGAGCATAACATTCTCCTTCCTTTCTCTCGTGTGTACTCAAAGAGTTGGATTTCTGAACAAGCCGAGTTGAGTTGAGCAAGATGAGACTGAGCAAGAAGAGCAAGTGAAGAGTAAATATAGACCGACTGACTGAGTGAACTTGCACTTGGACTTGAAATATGATCAAGGCAGCAGGAGGAGTAGTGAGACTGATTGTGAAGTTCTGACTGACTGAAGGCAAAAGATTCTCTCCAGATTCCCTCTCACTGAGTTTTCATAGCATGATTGCACAAGCACGTTGCTTTTATTACGTATATAGCATATAAGACGAAAACCGCCAAGCTTAATGTGTTGTGTTTGAGAGATTTGTGAAGGTAGTAGAGAGTGTGGAGGAGCGCGTACTTTTCTTCTCTACTTACTGACTTTACTACTAACTAACTATGTACAGCGTGTCTTTTTACACGAGACGTGAAGGTTGCTTCTCGTAAGATTTTAACTTTTGCTTTTGCCTATGTATACTATTACGTTGTTTCACTGTACCCGCTTATAGTTGTAAAGTTAAAGTCGCATTGAAGTAAGTTGATGGGAAGAAAAATCTGGCTGTGGCAACGTCGCCACGAGACTCAAGAAAAGTACTTTTGGTTTTGGAGTTTGGGGAGTTGAGAGAATCGAAAAGCAAAGGGATGGATGTGGGATGTGTACATGGACCAGAACATGTCCATGCAATGCTCGTCTTTCCTTGCATGTGAATGTTACGTTACGTTACGTTGTGTAAAGGGGGTTTTGTTTAGATTTTTCCTTTCATTGGACAAAATCCTCTTGGAGAGCGAATGTGACTACTCCGTTGGAGGAACCTTGAGAGAACCAACTCTTGAGTTCCCTTTCCAAGGGGTGTCTTGTCAGAGCCCCAAAAGATGATCTTCTCTCAGTCAGTCTCACTTCGTATTCCTATTCCCTTTCGTCTTTAACTTTACCTTCAACAACACGCTGCAGTACTTTTGATGAGTCTCAACTCTTCTTCCGTATACTATGTGAAGGAAACGATTGTAACTTGCTTTGCTTCTCTTCATGTCTTGTTATGCATATGTAATACCCACGATCGTATCATGTGCTCTTTTGCATACGCTATGATGACAACCTTTGCTTCTAAGAAGCTATAAAATACGCACTGGCAACCGGCAACTGTTTCTAAGGGGCTGTCTTCTTCGTCCTTCCAGTCCGTATCGTGCCAATGTGCACAAAATTCCCTGAAATCAAGCCTTACGTAGACGTAACATACAGTCAAAATGCGCCGATGAATAAGCCGTATTTATAGTTGATTGTTACTTGTACTTTCTATAGAAGCTAAAGGCAGACTGAGCTGATGTAGCTTGTCTGCTGCATCCAGCCACAACAACGGAGCATCATACTAATGTACACACGTCGTAATTTCCTATAGTAAATACGTAATATTACGCACAGTAGAGAAGTAGGCTAGACAAGAAGACAAGCAAAGCAAAGGGCTTATCGCTCAAGCAAAAGAAGTCCTGTGGGATTCTTCCAAAGGTGTTTCTAGGGGGTGATTTTCGTGGCAAGGCCAAAGATAGCCCTTAACGACGAAAGAAACTGAGGAACACGTACGAGCAACAACGTGCTCATAAGCTAAACATCCAACTATACTAACCCCTCTTTTCATTCTGTCTCTCTCTGGGTCGTCTCTTCTGTAATCATAAGAATTGTCCACGATCCGATTTTGATATCCAGCCACAATAACATAGACGAAGCTACCACGAGGTGGTTGTTATATCTCAAAACACTAGCACTTTCAGCTTTTATATGAGAATATGAGCTGAATGCATTACGAAGATGAAGATTGAAGGATTGAACAGCATTCTGGATGGTATACTACGGGGTATACGATGAAAAGTGTCCGTGCATGTGCGTCTGCAGGCTCTGCACTTCCATTGCATTGCAGTCGTAGGATTCGAGGATCACCCAAAAAATCCTACCAAAAGGATACCATAGGAAAACCCCTCTACTAAACCATGCTGAGATGACTTGGCTTGCTTCGTGAAACAACCTACTGAACTGACTACGACGACTGACTCTTTCGTATGCGTTTTGATGCTGCTCCTTGCTCGCTGGAGCCCAAACTCAGTCACTCTCTTCCACTAGTGGTTCAGTCGGGTTTTGCGATTCAAGGCAAAAAAAGCCAACTTTTTTCCCCTGTCCAAAACACCTTCAGAAGAGTAGTAGTGCAGTAGTGGCATAGTTTGTGGACCACGCCGTGGAATATCCTCAAATCCCGTAGCACATTTATCTGCACAAAAGTCTCCACGGTGCCCCTGCTTGTATGCCAAACAACCGCCTTTTCAACCTTCTTCTTTCGTTATTCGTGTGATGTGAGAGCAATTCAGAGTTGTGTGTGTCTTGCAGTGTGCATATCTAGGAGGATGATGTTGTGTGTGTCTATTTTTTACTCTGTGTTTTCGTTTTTTACGCATAACTTTCTGCGGACTCTCTCTCTGCCTCATGCTCACACGCCGGCCAATTCAATGTCAACAACTGAATAACCCAGTCTTCCTCAACTAACAAACTGTGTCTTGTCGGTTCACGAATCGGATTTTCAATTAAAACGTGCAAGTGCCACCGCCGGTATTTTTGTTCACATTCAACAACAACTTTTTCACATCTTCTTCCTTGACTTTGAACTTCACGAATTTTCAGACTTGTGGCATTGTACTCTGTGATTTTTACGTAACATCAATTCACTTGCACTTTTACTTTCAGTTTTTTTAAGTGTCCGACAAAAGAAGTCATTCTCAACACTGTTTTCAAGACGCGTTGGTTTTACGTTGTGAAATGCAAAAGTGATACAAAGGCCTTATTCAATTTTAAATTAGGAATTCAATTATTGAAGAATGAAAAGTGAATGGGAGAACTGAGAATTCAGAATTGTATTTTGATATAATATAGTAGTACTATACGAATACAGAATAATATACATTAAAGATAACCTTCACTTCCTGGTCGTATCGTTTGACTGATTTCCTACGATGGCATTAGTTGACTCAAATAATGTCGAATCCTACCGGAGTTCTGTCATGAATGGAATTCATGACGGACTCAAGTCACCGTCCTACGATTCAGTCTCAAATGGAGACGACAAGGTATGTAATCTTATGATTGTTATGATATAAAAACTAGACTACGCAATAATAACAAAAATACTATTGTCGTTTTTATGAGGATGATGCTTTTAAAGTGCAAAAGGTTATTAATGGAAACATGACGAATTAAGCGGATTAATGGTCTATATAAATTAAAAGCTTCCAGCATATACGAACTGTACTATATTAGACTATTATTCCTTGACATTGACGATTTAGCAATAAACGAATGTCTGACAGGCTGTCTGGCCCATAAAACCTCGTTTGCTTTTAACAATAAGTCGTATTCACAGAGTTACTTGCACAAAGACGGCATTTTCTGAGACATGACTAAATGTGTTGTAATTTGTGGGTTCTTTCTTCTATTTTTATCCGCTTTACCTTGATTTTGAAATGGGGTCTATTAGTGTGAACCGCAACCATTCATACTGCAGAAACTGTGGATGTATAGTATTGAGAAGAGTTTAGTTGGTTTGGTTGGGCAGGGTTCTTTTTCTTGGGTCGGGACAACAAGATTGAAGTTTTGATTGTTCAAGTGCCTTATTATTGAGGAAGAGTGTTTGATTGACTCAGGTTTCTTAAGGTGGGAGCACACAGGGCGGGGTGCCTAGAGTTACACCAAGTTGCATTTTGTCCACCGCGGATTCCTGACTTATTTCCATTGTTAATTTTGTATGCCATTTACATTTTAGACGTGAGCGTGCGAATTGAAACAATTCAGGAATAGTTTTACAGTCAGGCGAGTCGCAACGTAACTATCTATTTTGAAGAAAACACTGATTCGTGTTAAAAACGACTACTGTTAGATGTTAATGTGAGTCATTTAAAAAAATGTGACCGTGACTCGAATTGCATTCGTCCAAGTGCAAGGAAACTCGCTCCATTCATTCTCACTGTGCCTGATAATGATGACGTAACCTTTTTTGTCCGCATTAACTGCTAAACCTATAAATTTTTATATGCCTTTTTTGCACCCGTTTTTTGTGGTCATCTCTCCGGCACTCCAAACCTACCTGTTGATGCGTTGGAGACGAGCTTGTGTGTGCATCTACATGCTCGTTTTAAGCACAGTTTGCTATATTCCGGCAAGTTTCGTTGCGTATTGGCAGTATACTTTACATTACTACATAATATACTCTGTTATACAGGTGTATCATTAACTTCCGACAAAATCTCGCATTTTTGACATTTGCATTTGAACTTTGTAGTTTTTTTTAACTCATTTTTTAAACTTGTCAAGCGCAAAAGCGTGAATGTTAAAAGTTGATGTATCCATTTTCAGCTGCACGTTTATCCACCTATTTAATTACCATCTTACAAGCTTTCCTGTACCTTTTTTTCTTTGTACTTCTTTGCGGCAAGTGATCAAAAGAAAGAAGGAGCAACTTTAACTCATTTAACCCTTCGGAGCCGATTGATACAACGTAATCGAAGCTTAACAACTAGAAAGCAATTAAAGTCTGCTTCGTCTCCACGTAGTCATCTGGGCCAAATAAGCTTTATTAGTTGTCTCGCTGACTACTGGTCGAGTTGACTTTGACTTGTTGCCTGTAACAATGCAAAGTTTTCGTCTGGAATTTTGTATTGTTATCATTGTACCGTCGTCGCCATGCTTCACCCACTTGGGCTATCATTCTCCTCAGAATCATAGTTAGCTCAGTGTGGGAAAGTAAATTGGCTGACATGCCATGCCAGGTGATCAGACAACCATACACAGTGAAAATGCAACAATACAAAAGCTTTTGGGTTCGCTCTACCACAAGGGCTACCTTTCTTCACCAGGCAAATCCTCGTCATTGCTGGAATCGAGGTAGAAATGATTGCCCTAAATTATATACATTGCGTTTTCCTAACCACGACGGATATGCCATGGTTCTGCGTAGCTTTGTTGAAGGAAACTGTTACTTTGTATGGACCCCGAGAGAGAAATTAGATCCTGTTTGCAAGTCTGAAAACAATGAGGTTTTTATATTTTTTGGCTTTGGGGTTTGTCAATTACAAAAAGACCGATGGAGTTCAAATTGACATTCAGTTGTTGTTGCGGTCTTTCTTGAGGTGCATGTTTTCAGCATTAGTCATAAACGAGTACTTTCGAGTTAGTAAATTCAAATTACCAAGGTCGGGTTGGGGTACTCCGCCAATTTCTTAGAACTAATATTTCACATCCATCGTGAGTAAATTCGCTATCAGATTTTTGTCATGATGTGAAACATGCTGTTGAAAACTATACGTGCAACAGGTGTCCATTAGAGGAACGCAACGCGATGATAGGCAGAGGAAGGAGTTGAATCTAACATTGTGGTTCTATAGTTCACCCTTTGCATTATAGACTTTTGTTTAGGATGAAGCATGGACGCAGGAAAAAGTCCACTAGTTTCATTTCAGAATTGAAGAATGGGATATTTTGGTACAATATAGATGGACAGAGTTTCATTATTGGCTTTGGCACCAGCGTAAGCGGAGTTAAACTGAAAAGGTTCACCTTGAAAAATCTGCAACTGCATTCAGTTTCATTGTTCACTGTCGATTTGGCAGGGTTGGGTTCGTTTTCGTTCGTTGAGAGAGAACGTGGAAGTGATTCCGTGTATGGCCAGGGCTTTATATTCTATTTAAACTGCCTTTATTCAACGATACCTTTCAATATTGTATAAATGTATACATTTTGGGAATCTGGAGCTGAAAGATAGCCTGACGAAAGGGAAAGGACGAAGACGCACTGCTGAAAGAGCAGTAAAGTAATACTTTTCTGAAACTTACTTTTTGACTAATCCTATTGAATGAGTGCATGCATGCATGGAATCTTTGGAAGCAAGCGTTCAATTCGTTTCTCCGATTTGTGAAGCTGTAAAGCCTAGTAGTGTCAGTCGTAGAGTCGTAGGCCACTACCTGAGATTTTTGGACATTGGCAGGACAGTATTATTGAAGTTTAGTAAAATGTTCGTCAAATTTTAGGGCTCTGTCTGAGTTTTGGGCTGGGCTCCGTTGCGTCTCGCATGGCTTGGATTAAATGTTTGGGCAGACACTTTCATAGAGACTGAGTCTGAAACGAAAGGGAAGGCCGAGGATTTACCAAAGTCGACAAGAAGGAAATACAGTCCAGGTAGATAGATAAGTGAACGTGGGACAGAAATAGACTTTGGGGCTGACACATCTCCTATGGTTCTTTGATAGGGCGTCAGATAACCTTAGGCGCTGTTTGAGCACAGGAGACATTCAGCATCTCTTGTTGAATGTGAATGTCGAGGTAGTCCAAGAGCAAGAACGAATCTTACAAAGTCCTTCTGTTTGTGCCACGCACAAGAGAAGTCTGTCTTATGCCTCCATTTTGGTTGCACGGACAGATAAATATGTGACAAGCACCATGGTTTAGCCTTGTGTCGATCTGAAGGTGAAATAAATCAACCTCGTCTCTATGAGGGATGATATATGCAGAATTATGGTGATGATGATCGTGATTCTGATGTTGTGTTTGTTATTGCGCTACGAAGAGTCTCCTCTCTTTTATTACTTATGCCTATTTACGATGACTATTTACGTTTCATTATGACTCTCAGCTTGTTCATGTGTATTGTGCATGGGTGGCTGGCTTCGGAAGGGAAAATGTGACTCATTCCCTGTCACCTTTGTCTGTCATAATCATTTTCATGTAGTCCTCCATTCCATGATTGTGCCTTTTCTGTCAAAGAAGTTTTTCCACGACGACTTAATGGTGATGTAGTAGGAAGTATGGAAAGTATGGATTCATGCTGGCGATGTGTGACCATCAATTGCGCATCGGATGCTAATCATCTTTCAATCTACACTCTGTAGATTCAGGAAGCTAAATATAATAAGATATAATTTCTCAGTTCTTAGCTTTGCTTCCATCGCTCAGTTGTCATATTCACCAAAGTAGAAAGAAAGAATATCATCGTTTGAATACTGGAATTTCATAAGTCGCAGAGTAAACAGTCTGAGAAATTGGAGTAAAAAACGATAAGTCACCTTTTGCACTGCCGGAGCTTTGGACGCTATTGGCTCCTGCTTCACTTTTATAATGATGTTTCTATTTATAATCATTCAGTTGTGTCCCTGTCCAATGCCCAAGCTGGACGATTACATGTCAAGCAGGCAAATACTTATCTAATAACTTTCAAAGTTTGTTTATGTTGTCGATGAGATATGGAAACGAATGGAGCGGAATTGTTTTGATGCTGTTATGATGATCTCTCTCTCTTATCATTTTTTTGTCAGGAGCCGCGAACTTATTATCCTCTCCTCAATAGTGTTGCTTGGTACACAAGTACACTAGCCTAGCGAGCAAGCATTCATTCCAAGTAATGTAAAAATGTTTCATCGATATCTGTAACTGGATGTCATGTTTTTGTTACCTAGTTGAGATATCGTGTCCACTGAATGCTCTAAAGCTGTTGTCGCACTCCAGGAAATGATATGTATTCAAAAAGGTCTGTTTTGCTAATGCAAATATGTACGAACTCCTTTCTTGGAGCGATTGGGCGTTAAACTATCGTACGCTAAAATTGAAACTTCAATGCTAACACTTAACATGTTGCGAGGAAACTGTACACAGAGGCAGTACGCCAAGTATGAGCTCAACTGTTTCTACTTTTTATCTGTACTCGTGCCATTATTACACAACCTTTTCTAAATTGATCCAGATTTAAACGAACTTTGACATGTTGTTTTTGCCGTTTGATAAAAAACGAACTATAGAGGGCAAAGGAACAAATATTGTTCTTACAGTATTTTAATGTGTCGGACTCCTCCTCTGGACTTGGGAATTTCTTTAATGTTTATGCATCTTTGAAATTCATAAGAATGTTTTAATGACAAAAGCTATATTTTGTGACCGTACTCAACGTTGCATTCTCCATCTGTTCACGAGAAAACAATGAACAACACGGTTTCCCTATTAAAAGCCTTTCTACATGTACTGGAGCAGTTGTTTGTTTCGCATGTTAGATGCAAATATATGTGAAATGCAAATGAGGCACTAAAGGTGCACATTAAATGAAACGTTCTCAGCGTCAAATGGTGGCGTAGCAAAAAGCTTCTTTGACACTATCTCAGTTCGAAAAGGAATTGCAGGTATCCCCGCCAAAGACTTTTTTCTCATCAAGGTGTTCTTTTGTTTTTTCTCGCGGGCGAGAATCCGACGTAGTACATAGAGTAGTTATAAGTGTACAACCTGGACCTGGCACTGCTGCGTATCTCGTTTTGGGAACTTTGAAAGTACAAAAGGGGAACTTTTTT
The DNA here is from genome assembly GCA_019776145.1 of Harlomillsia oculata. Classification (NCBI taxonomy): domain Eukaryota; kingdom Metazoa; phylum Arthropoda; class Collembola; order Entomobryomorpha; family Oncopoduridae; genus Harlomillsia; species Harlomillsia oculata. The sequence goes on along the minus strand of JABASF010000410.1, from coordinate 3,080 downwards.
CTTTTAGTACGTAAGTAGTAATATTATCAGTCAGTAGTAGTCAAGTCATCAGGAAGGAAAACGTAAAGGCTTATAGAGACAACAGGTTGGACGCTTCGTTGGCTCACCACACAGGTATCTCTCAAGGTTTTTTCAAACAGACATTATACATTGTGCTTTTCTTAACGCACATTACGTCTTTGGTGAATTGAACATGCATCCAACTTACATCCATGGCACACTGGGCCACCTTTTATTGCACGTAGACGTGAGACACATAGGTAGCAACAATAATATAGCCACGTCAACATTCAACCCTTTCAGCTTTCAGTTTCGTATAACGTTTCATGAATATAGCATGGTTACCATGCTGGAAAGCCGCGTCGTCGACGTCGTCGTCAGAGTGAAAAAATGGATGCAACCTACTAAAACGTCTCACGTCTCTGCCAAGACCAGTTGATCATTATTGCACTTGGCCATTAAGAGTTCGTTCGTACATTCCTGGACTTCTCATCGGCTTACCATAATATTATTCTTGAACGAAAATGCTTCCCTGTTCGCTCTTTTGCTGCATTCATTCGCCTTTTCTGGTGGTCGACTACAAAATACTTCGTCGCTGTTCTGTTTAAGAGACTACTGAAGAATTCAAATATGCCTGGGCTGTTATGTTATATTATATGTGGCTTTGACCAATTCCAATGGAACCATTGTGCATTGCCAAAGGGTAAATGTAAAGTAACGCACACACGTGTAGCTTGTGGTAGTTTCTGATTGTCAGTTTCTGTGTTTCAAAGCTGCTACGGGGAGATTTCAGGTACAATTACTTTGGTTTGGTTCACTGTGGGTCAAGAGCAACAAGCGGTTTGAGGCTAAATAGGATGAATATCAACATTACAATTGGTAGTATGTAAAGGGAAAGAGGCGAAACTGAACTTGTGGATATATGTAAAATTAAACGCTTAAAATAACGCTATATTTGATTTTGAGATGGATAAAGCTCTCATTTTTCCATGAGAGAAATGTACTGACCGAATCGCATAGGATTGCCCGTAGCACCTTTCTGAATAGGTAAGGGTGGTGGATTGTATAAAAAAGGATGAGAATGATGTGTGCGTATTCTCGTTAAAACGAATGAGACAGTACGGCATTGTTGTTCTAGACTAGACGATGAGACTTTCGTTTTTGGAGGTTGCTGGAGAGTGCTGGAAGGGGTTGCCAAATTAGAGAGGAGTTTTTTTATAATACATTGGAGAGGGTCCAGCACCAGCATCCAAGCATGATCATCCAGCAAGCAGTGAGCAAGGCTCAGCTCATTTCTCATGTGCATATTTATGTACTTTTTGTGGGGTATTCACTATCTCATACGAGGTTTACTGTTCTTTCCAATGCGGAAATGCAGAGCGGCTAGTTTTTTGTGTTCATCACTGTAACAATAACACTTTTTGTCCATCACCTTTTTTGGTAGGTTTTTTGGTCATACATTTTTTATCCAGTAGGTCGTTCGTTTTGCTTAGCTTTTTTACATGCACTGGGGAGTTTAAGATAGGCCAAGTGTAAATCTTGTGTGAACTTGACTCTTATTTCATTTTTGTCTCAGTAGGGCAGTAGGCTTTTCTTCACTTGTTACATTTGCTTATGCTTGGTTGTCGGCTACACTTATTGTCTTTTGCACTAGTGCATTAAATGGTTCTGCTGTAGATCAAGGGAGGAATGTTGTTGATGTTGATGATGATGATGCTACATTAGATTATATTATAGGGAAAAAAGAATCATTTCCCATTCCCACTATTGTTAAGTTGTACGAATACTCGTTGGAGTTTGGATGCATGATTATTATATGATTATGATGCAGTCGTTTGTTAGTCAGGTCTGGAGCTTCATCGTCACACTGAAATTACAATACAGCTCGCCCTGTAATTCTGAGGGTTGGTACTCTATGACTTTTGTTGTAATGCTTGCGTTGCATTCTGTTTCGCTGTGTGTTTCATTTTCATCGTGATTATGGCCGTGGCATCTAAGTAATGAGAGTAAATGAATGTAATACTTCAATTGTGTGGACGACGAGACGGTCTCTCTCGCTCGCCGTTGGCTTCCCTGCTCTCGTCTTGCTTGTCTTGGAAGGTTGTTGAAGGACCCTCGTCAATGTCAACGGGCTGTGCATACTCAGCAACGATGCTCGTGTCCATTTGCATTTGGTTTTTTGCCTAGTCAATGCTACTTAACGGAAGAGCATGTTTTCCCTCGTCTTTTTTGCGAGACCCCGTTCCACCAGCTACTGAAGATGAGAAGTGGCGAATTGAACTTGACTGAATTCAATGTGCTTGAGCGTGTGTCCATAAAACTTGCGCGACTTTGAAAGAAATAGGAAATGGACGGAGGAGGAAGCGTTCGAGGCGAGGACGAACGCAAAACGACAACTCTCTGCCAGCGTCGTTCTCGATATGATTATCAATAGTAATGGTTCCGTCACTCAAATATTATTACTTGAAGAGTCAATATGAATTAGGCCGTGTTAAAATGCTTTTGGCTGTGTAGGGCCCCGTCTGCGGATCCCCAGCTGTTTCAATCACAACAAAGCTTGCCAAAAAGATTTCAATTTGCTTATTGTCGACCTTACTACAACATTTACGTTAACGTTGTTGTCAATTTGTCTGGCCCTTTGATTTGATTTTCCTTCAGACCCTGAATACTGCTGACAGTGCAGAATATTAAGTTGTGTGTGGCCATGCTTCACAACGGATCATAAACACTTCCTCGAAATGTCGAATTACATTTCTACACTCTGTCATCCCCCATTTACTGTAATTTTATTGATGCCTAGATTTTAAATTGAAGATCACGTCGTTCTCCAGTAAAAACTTACAATCGTAAATGTAGGATCCGTTATTTTGTTACCCGAGTTTCTGGAAATTGTCACCCGAATCCCCAGTTGCAATTTATCTTTATTGTGATAACTGTATACATCCCCCTCAGCCTCTGTCTAATTGAAAATTATTAAATCATCATTGGGATAAAATGAAATTATCTTTACTGTAAAGTCCCGTTGAAATGAATAGCGTCAAATAAAAAGAATTGTCCTTTTTCGTTTTAACATAGAGTTC
>JABASF010000409.1:0-43242 GCA_019776145.1 Harlomillsia oculata | reverse complement strand
AGCCATTTTATTGAATTTTTTTCTCGAGATCTCGGACGAGAATTCTCGGGAATCGAGAAATAAACTGAAAAAATTTCTCGAGAAATTCTCGAGAAATTTCTCGAGCTTACTATCCCTAGCTCTGGCTGACTAAATCTCGTCTCATTCGATTTCTATAGAAGAAAGCTTTTCTTGTCTCCAACTTCTACTGAATCTCTTTTCCATTGTGAACCCTCACACATGAATGTTGATTAAATTCGCAAACAGAAGTGAATGGGCCAGAATGCTAATGTGTGGGTTTATTTAGTGCAATGCATTGTTAACTTCATTCACTATTCACTATAGAATTTGATAAATTCTATGCATTCAATCAAGGAAAAAGCATGACTTTACAAATTCCCTTTGGCCAAGCAAACGTGAAACATTACAGTAAAATGAAATCCAATCATTTTTCCAGTAAAATTATGTTTTCACAGGAAATAAATTCGTCTACTTCAATTATCATTTCGAAATTACCATTTTTAAAAAATTACGATTCATTGACATCTTGAAAGTTGATTAGATTAGGTTGATTTGCAATTACGAAGACACTTTTCGAGAACAATAGGAAATTGTATATCAACGAATTATGCTTATGAATTCTTACTTTCCTGACGTCAAAAACGGAACGCTTCAAAGGAAACTTTAAAGTGGGCTTAATGAAGTATAATTAACGTAAAGCAGTTTCCTCAGGATACCTACAATTAAAAATCCAATTTAATTAATGAGCAAGAAAGAGCTAAATAATCACTTTTAATATTCATTCTCAGCAAGTTTTAATCCATTTTTAGGTATCCTAAGACTTAAGTACTCCTAAAACGCTCCAAAAAGTGTCATATTCAAATGAGAATAAAATGCAAAAAGGTAAAAGTTCTTAAAGGCGCTTTTACGAACAAAATGAAAATAAAGTTAATGCTCCTATTCTTTTAGAAGTTTAGAACCTTTTTCGGTGACGGTGGAGTGGAGAGTGTGCAAAGTAATGTCACATGAAAATATAGTGCTTGGCAAAAGATAGCAAGGCTAGATTATTTAAATTTTTACGTTCTTGGTGGAAGTCCTGCGGTTTTTGCAAAAGAGAAGAAGCCCGTTAAGCGTAACGATCCTGGTTTTTTAAAAAAGAAGGATGAATCTTCAAGCTGTGCGGCATATGTGTTTGCTATTGTGCTTAGCTCTAAACTAAAGGAACCATGGGAAGGATGAGGATGAGAACATAAACATTAAAAAAACTTACTACTTTTCCATGCTGTTCCTTCCTAAAGTCTGAAACTACCAATACAAAAGTTTCCATTAGAAAAGAAAACACTTAAAATTTGTAACGACAAAGCCATGGCTGTAGCCCAAGTAAGAAACTGAATGTTTCAGGTTCTCGTAAGGTGCATTTTATTCAAAACTTGCATTTTTTGGACGCCACGAGTATACAGCTATACGTAATTAACTTTTTGCAATTGTTCAGGCTTGTGGAATATCGATCAATTAATTATGATTTACGTCAAAATTAATCCAGGAATCATTAATCAATCATACTTTTCTGGAGATGATTTTTGTGTTCAGGATGGAAACTGACAGAGTTGAGGTTACAGTTTGAAAGAGTAACTGAACAGATTTCTAAGCGAGTAGAGTAACATTTAAAAAATTGAGTGGGTTAGAAAAGAAGAAGAGAGTACAGACTTTTTTTTGGCTTACTGTTAAAAGTTGGGATTTAGGGCGGACCTCCTTAACTCGTACGTTTACGACATGAACAGAAGACAAATTGTGGGATTAGATCCCATTAGGAGTGAAAGGTTCTGTCTTCCGTGTTCCTTGCTTACATTACATATCCCAAGTTCTCATGGGTCTAAAAGCCACTGGCAACTGGCACTGACGACTGGTTTACTATAGAGTCGAGTGTTACCTACAACTTGAAAAGTTTTGACTTTTATACTTGTCTTCAGTTCGGTTTAGTTCGTGTCCGGGTGTTCATGAACCTATTCTTTTCCCTATTTTCTTGTCTACGGGTGAGCATTATCATCTCGAATTTCCTTGCTGAGTTGGATGAGGTGCCTAAGAGTCAAGAAGTGGATTCTTGAGTTAGTCTGGTTGAATGGGTGCTTCGAACCCAGGGTAAAGTCGTTAAATGTAAGATAAGGTTTCCCCGTCATTTTCTCTTTGAAGCATCAATAACTTGGTCGATTGATCTGCTAGCTCCAGTCTTGAAAATGCCGAAGCACGAACGGATGACGGAGAAAGAAAAAACTTGGCATCGAAATTGCCAACACAAGCCTTTTTGCATTTCCACTCAGCTCTGTGTCATTACAAAGCGTAATGAAGATGAACTATGTCTTACAAAATGTTGCCAATTATCCCATCCCTTGGCCAAATTACGCGTAGGCCAATTGTACTGAAGATCAAACGCGAGATGATTAATCTCAAAGTACACCGTTGAAAATTTTGATTATTTTGCTCACAATAAAATATTAAGAGCTGAAAGGGATAAAAGGACGTATTTTGAAACCGAGGAAAGATAGAGACATAAAAAAATGAATACTTTTTCCCGGATAGTATTAGATTTCTTTTGGAAGACTCAATCGTTTATCATTCTCATTGACGAGCTCCTTCAAACGTAATGGTTATGAAAACCGGAGCTTCTAATCTTGTACGTTGTTGCAACCATTTGGAAAATAGCATACAAAGGTTTATCTACAACGTGAAAATACAAAAAAAACGCCTTTTGAGTCATCGAGCGTTGAGGATGGTGGATGAAATGCCCAGCTCATCTTGAAAGCAAAGGTAATCATCATTCTTGAGATCCAGCGAGACTTCCTTTTCTACGTCTTTTCCCCAACGTATCACTACTCATCATTCTTCTCCATCTTCTCATCCCAACAGCTACTGTGTCTTGTAAGAAATGTACGGACACTGACATACCGTCAGTCCATTAGACCACGGAAAGACACAAATGTTGGGAAACTTGAAAGAGGAAAGGATCCTGGAGAGTTTAACAAGTTTTTCTTCCCAGAGTTCACGGTACATACTCTTACGCAAGACACGGGAAAAGATTTTTTGTGGGACTACTTCGATTGTCTTGGCTGCCCTTTATCCTCGATTCTATTTTTGTACTTTCTCCAGGCCATGGGCAATGAAAACGATGGTTTGTGCTGACGCTGATGGCAAAATGGCAATATCTACCTTTTTTTCTATTCTCGCATAGTGCTAAATCGTTTTGAACTTCACGCACTTTGATTTGTGACACTCTTTTGATGTTTTGGAGAAAAGTCTGACTTGGGGTGGAGAAGTGCAAATGTCTGTTCTCCTTGCAAAACTCCATACTGTCGTGTTATAGAGAAATGGCATAGAGCTTCTGTATGATAGACAGAGCACAATGGCCCACTTCGTGCATGGTATTCCGTCATTTCCCTTCAACTTTTCTTGGCATTGAAGGCAGAGAAACGTCCGCAAACCAAGAAGTCAAACGTATAAAAGTTTCCACACAAAGCTCGTGAAGCATAAAGCACATTGCACGTTTCCTGCGTAAAGTTTAGCCGTCGTGAACAGGAGAAATCAATGACTGTCTCGTAAACTTTAATGTTTATTGCTCGTCGTAACCATGCTTTGTGCTTCCAATAGCTTCAGGGGGTATTTTGGAAAATAACCTTTGTTGCGCGTCATTGAGGACATCCTTAGTGTTTTCAATAACTTTATCTCATTCCTGTTGTCGTTTCAATCGCATTATAAAATCACCTTCCCTGTTTTACTTGCTACTGGGCTTTTACATAAGAAAGTAGTATGGATCCTTTAAAAATTTCATTTACTGTCTTTTAAAGAATTCTACAAAATTTCATACAAAAGCACGAAACAATAGAAGCTTTCATTTTCGACTGGACGACATGATTGCGAAAATGTATGTTATGTTCCATTGCAATAAATTACTATATCTAAAATTACAAATGACAGGAAAAATTAGAGATGAACATGTTAAGGCCACAATAGAACGGAAGTGACAATCAAGCCTGCAGACGGAAACGGGGAGAAACCAGGAAAGGATGGAAAATGGTTGAAAGTGAGAGAAATTGGAGGTTTGAAAGCAAATGGATGCGGAACGTTCCAGGACTACACTGAAAGTGCTTGAGGAATGTATACTTCTTCCGGTAGCGATGTAAAGATTTTTTGGAATGAGGTTGCAGAGTAGCACAGCACACTGCGAATCTGACTGACTGAGTTTAGATGTTCATGCAGCTTTTCCTTTCACTTTAGCTGTCGCGCTTTCAGTACTGGAGTTGTGGCTCATCAGTCAGAGATCAGGAGAAAGAGTTGTGTAGCCTAGAAAACCCGCCCTGCATGCCAATGAGAACTCCAGTTGGGTTTGGATTTGTCGGTTGACTGATTTCTAGCTGTAGGATGAAAAAGAAGAGCTAAATGGTCGAAATGATTGTCATCGTTTTTCCTCCTTTCAGGTCGACTGCTCTTGTACACCCGAAAGAGTCAGGTGAGCCTTTCCAGACTCCGACTATTATTATTACGTTACATTCTGGTATGCATTCCGCTCTTCTTCTCGCTTCCATTACATTATTCTAAGTTAGAACGTATTGTAGCAATTTTTTACACAGCTCACTCCAGTAGTATACTTTCTCTAACAAGAGCACTTTTATACGACGTTGATACTAAAGATGATCTTGTGTGCTTTGAAAAGACATTTTATTGCAGAGTCAAAAAGCTTTTTTTTCAATTTATGCATGATTATTCTTTTGAATGGAATCTCATTTTAGAATTTTGTACTAACGTCACATCACATGAAATGTGCTATCATTTTTCCTTGTTCGTACGATTCACTTTTACGTTTCACAACTCCACTTTGTTGACCCAACTATAATAATAATATTTACACTGTTATTTCCAATCCCGACGAACTGCTCATTACACAGAATGAATATTTGATGTGAACCAAATAGTAGAAACCGTTTTATTATTTACAATCAAGGTCAAACTTAACGGTAAACTATATTACAGAACTTCGTGGATTCCCGACGACAATTAAGGAATAAAAGGCAACCGAGACCATCGATTGAACCTTTTGTTAAGAATGCAGATGCATATTTTATTCTTCTCTTTTACGTGTTGTTGTGTGTATAACTTTATTCAAGTTTTCGCTACGGTGTTGAGAAAGTGGGTCAATTGTGCAATACTTCCACATCCGTTTCACCAATATGGGTTGCAGTATACTTTTGTGGAAACATCCATCTTTGTCTTTGTTTTGTAACAAAATTCCATTCTTCATTCTTTTGTTCGTTTGAGCGTAATATGATCAAGAAGGACCGAGATAATCGCGCTGAACATTAGTGTAGTGAGTGCCGGAAGCTCTAATTAGATAGAATACCCTGATGATTCTTGTTCTCATTTCTGTATTGTGGTGATTATAGTAGTTTTGTATCCCAAACTTGGATCATTAATAAAAAGCATGAAAATACTCATTAATCACTACTACGTCATATTAAATGGAATTCGATTATTGAGGAGTTTGTATAACAAACGATAAATGTAGCAAAGATGTTAAACCTAAAAGTGGTATTACGAAAAATTGGGAGTGGATGAAGAAGCTCTTTTGACTTTTAGCTTCAGGTCAGGTTTAGATTTCGTGAATTTTCCAGAAAAGCAGTATGAGCAATTCTTTTGAAAATGTTAGCCTCATTTTCATGCCTGCGGTTAACAGTTAAAGCAACGTGTGCACAGATGATGTTCCCGTCTTTGTCTGCTACGTGTAGTAGTGAAACCAGGAACATTTCTCTTGAGTCCCAAAAGAACACATAAATAAATTACGTTCTCTTGGTTCTACGGTATCTAGACGTGTTGTTGCGGTATTACATTATGTTTTAGTTCCTTTATTCCTCATTCCTTTTATAGCACAAAGAAAGTCAGTCAGGACAGGTTTTGTCAGGAGAGAATTTCGCAGGAGAACCAGATTGTGAAAATTTCAAAAGGGAGACTTGATCATGTGTTAATCTTCCAGATATCGCTAGGTATTACGTTGTTTCTCAAGTATATAAGAACCCACTCTGTTGACGTTATACGGTTATGAAACATGGAAAGAAAACGAAAAGAGAAAGTATAATAATTCCGAGAAAAGTGGCTACGCACTCACTTTGAAGAGATATTAAAGTGCTAGAGTATGACGAAAAACGAAAAGAAAATGTTGACATTACAAATATAGACGAGAAAGATGTGGAAATAACGTAAACTTACGTAGACGCAGGAGACTGTTATATAACTGTAAGTTGTTTACTTGGCTTCGACTTTACTCTAGCGTTAGTAGTTGGTTTAAGGTCAAGGGTGGGATGAGAATTGTAATTTTCGTGTGCTGGAATTCGAATGAGACAGATTGTGATGATAACCATGCAAACTAGAATGAACCGTACCAAGATGTTGAATTTATAGACCATGATTTACGATTTGATCGTATTAAATCTCCTATTCTGAAATCTCATCTCTTTGTCTCTCGAATCGTCCGTTTCTGTGTACAGACAGCATAATACATTATAACATCTTACTGTGACAATTCCACAGATAGACACATGATTGAGGATTTAATGTCAACGACTGGGGAAACGAGACATTTGGTAGTTTGTACTAAAGTCGACTATATATCTATATGTCGACTATATGTAAACAGCTTGTCTTGCATTGCCCCGTTTTGTTCGTTCTTTTGTTCAAACCTTTGTTCTCCAAAGCAATTCAAATTCAGAATAAAGCATGGAGTTCTAAGCTGCGCACATTAGGAGTATCACAATTTCAATTCCGAGAATTCTTTTTAGAAAAATAGAAAAATAAATGATTAATGACTATATAATTTATAAGTGGCCTTAATTAAAACTGGAACAAACGCAAGGTTTCGGTATTACAAGCACAATAACAAAATCATTGACGTGTGTTTCGTGTAAACATCAAACTATGACATTGCAAACAAAAACCATAGCTTTTCAATTCCGACAGTCGATTGATTAGAAAGCACATATCATTTCATTTTGTAGACGCGGAGCCCTACTGAAATTTTTATCATGGACAAACTATGTCAGCGTCAGCATCAGCATGCATGCTTTTATTTTTTTTCTTTACAAAGAGAATTGAAGCTGAAACAGAGCTGTGTCAATTTAACTTAAATTTTGTATGGGGTGGATCGATAATAAACTCAATGTGTACAGAACACGGGAGAGAGAACGACGGAGAAAGTGGTTGGGGAAAAGGCGCACCAAACTTTTTCCATGCTTAAAAGCATACGGACACAGAAAAGACTAACAGAGAGTGAGTGAAGAGAGGAAATGAAACAGTAGCAAAGTGTCTCAGAAAATGAACGTGAGCCTTCACTTTGCATCTCTATATGCACACCGTTACTTAAGGTTGGCTTTGTCCAGGTTAATTGTTTTGCCAGTTTTTTTCGTAATTGTAAAAGAAACGCTTCGGTTTTGTAACCTTGAACCTTTGTTATTCTAACCGTTGTATCCAAACAGCTATCATTAATCTGTTTGATGTTCTGCAATTATATTTGTGACAGTTTCGTTTGTTGTGTGTGGGTTTCATAAAAGCTGTCGGATTGTATTGCAAACGGTGTGATCCTTCTTTTGTTATTTATATTGAGTACAAATCATCTCACAAACCAACCATGACACTGGAGACTTTATCGGATTAAAATCTCAGCTTCGTTTCCCCGTTTGGTGTTCTTTTAAGTCGTAACAATATATCAGGGCGTGTCGTGTCGGTATGTCTCGTGGTCTGGTTCTCTTTGTGTAAACGTGCATTATGCAATATTGAATGATTAATCAAGCAACCGTGTCTGGTTTGAACAGTACGAGGAATTAGTGTCGGTGTCTAGCATTATGCTCAATGCTGGAAGCTTTCCGAAAAAAATGTGAACTTTATCAAAGCATACGGCACACACGCTGCTTTCACATTATTTTACATTTAATATTATAAAGAGCCGAAAACACCCATCTACAAATAAATGAACAAAATTTTGAGCTTTTTTCAGAATTGAAAGTGAGATTCATCTTACAGTTGAATTTAATTACATAAATTCAAAAGTAGAAACGGGATACTCCATTCCATTACCAAGTCAGTGAGCGATCCATTAAATCTCATTTGAATGTAAAGGCTGTTCTTGCTTTGACATTTTTATGCTGACGTCAAACTCAAGTTTGTTACTTAAGAAGGTAAAAAAATGAGTGTCGCTATAATAAGATCTGACGCTTTTGAAAAGGTGTCGGAATTTTCTTTCGCACTGCTTGTGTTTGACTAAAAAAGACATCATCATCGTATAAACTCTAAATTTATTACCAGCGTGAAACGTCAGGTGGAAAATTCTTTTCGCGGAGTAAAAACAACACCTTTTACTTTCACTTCTTTCCCCAGGAATCGTTTTTGCTTCTTTAAATTGATGTGACACCCTAAAGCCCCAGCAGAAAAAGTTTACCTTTCTCATTTTGTTTGGTGTGCTAATTGCATGTTACTTTGTTCTCTGTTTCATCGTGTGATGTGCTTCGTCGACCCAAAATGTTGAAATTTGTTCTTAATGAGTACTGTGCAGAAAATACTAGACTTGAATTTAGTGTATATCATGATTTCATATAGTGATACTAACAAAATTTTCGTGCATGATCCTTGAAAAAATCATACCCTTCACTAATGTGAACAATTAACTAAAAGTGTCGTGATATGGTGGACTATTTAGGTGCTCCGTGTCTTGACATCCCAATGGCCGAGATGACGGAAATTCCACCTCCTCCCAAGGCGGGAGCAAACCTTGGTCCACCACCGCAACCAGCACAACGACGATCTGTCACTGGTTACGATGCATCATACGAAGGCAACGGTAAGTCGTAAATCGTAATGACTTTGTCAATTTGTCATTTCTGGAACTTGCTTCACAGACAAGCAAAAGACACTTTCAACTTCATTTGTGACATAAATTACCTTAGAACCACAATAAGTAATTAAAACTTTTTGAATCTGGGAAATTGAATTTTCAATTACAAACGAACCACTAACAAAATAAGAACAGTTGGTAACAATGCAATTATCGTATAAGCCAAACCAGAAACCACCAGTTTCGTGGAAGCACAAACAGTGTTTCTTAAAATTATCTAAATGACATTATGTGAACATCCTGGTGCTGATGCCTTGAATTTAACATGCTTCACCCTTCACTTTCCTTACTTTCATTACTTACGACAAGCAATAGCAAATTCAATATTAATATAAGCTTATTTCGTTGAGCTGTTATTACATTATTGCTAACGTTGTCGACTTTCGAGTCACCCGAATCAACTCGACTTAGCTTGTTAGTGAGATCTCCAACATAAAACAGATCCTGTTTGCGACTAGAACCTCAAACAAAATATACACAAGCGGAATGTTGTTTGAAAAATTGATACTGGCGAAATGAACCTGAGACTAACTTTATGATAAGCAAGAGGTATATTTCTGTAAACACCCGCAAGGGAAATGAAGGCGAATGGTGTTTTTTGAGGAGAAATTCATATTCATACATCATACGTATATACTTGTGAACAAACGAGATGTTGTGTAGCCTTTTGAACTTTATGTTTTGGCATCAGTGGTCCAACCCTTTGTGTAATTTGCTGCTAATTAGGGAGTGAGTATGACGTCGTCAGCGAGCCATGAACAAAGTCCCGATGGGCTTCGTCGAGCGTTTGTCCGCCGCATGCAGATACCACATTGCACTAATGACCTATGAGATGAGACGAAAGTGCTTATAATTAATATTAATAATAGATATGAGAATTGAGAACATCTCTTGACTCATGACTTGAGCAAGCGGTTTGAGGATTAACGCCCGCCGTACTTATAAAACAATATGAAATATTATAATTCTAACATAAAGCAACGGGAAATGGAAACTACACTTTTTGTATCTCTTTCTCTCCCCGTTTTATGATGTTTGTATTTGTGTTCACGATGTTTGATGTTCATACACAGCTTTCAGCTACACAAGCGACAGAGATGACGAGGACGTAGAACACTTTGCTTTGACGAAATACTTATTTGATACTCGTTCGTGTGCCTCATTTGTCACACACATTAACCTTAGTGTATACTCATGGAACACACAAACAATTCCATTAGATTTGGGAATTTTATCAGTGGCCACCACATGTTTACTATTACTGTTTCAACAACCAATGACGTCAATAGGCCATATTTAGACAGGACATATTCACAGTTTTCATATTCTCTAATGAACCTGTCCAATTGTACTAAGTTTACCAAGTCATCAAAATTCCCAAGTACCTACTGCATTATTTATCAAAGATTAATTTTGCTACTCATTCAAATGCACATCATCCAAGGTTTAAAATACAAAGCTACACCGCACTTCAGTGACGTTATATTTAGCACACTATTATGATTTAACGATGAATCATTAGGTCGGTGAAATCTGGCATATATTTAATCGCGCTATTCAGGTTTTAGGCTTTTTCTCCGTATTCAGTTGAATGTAAAGATTATATTTTAGATACTCGGACAACGATGATTAAAGTCGTTTGACGTCAATTGAAGTCTTTAGAAAAGCACACGCAAGGAGACTGTAACGTTGACGTTAAGGTTTTCCATTCCGTCAGTTCCGATTGATGTAGTTTATGCAATAACACTCGTATGAGCCGTAACTAGTACCATAAGGACAAATCATTGTTCATATAAAAGGCATACATGTTTGAAGTTTATGACCCATATATATTTACCCATTCAATATCAATGTGTTTCATTCGAATTACACATGAATTATGATTTAAAACTCATACTATACTAAAAGTCAAAGCTCAATTCCATAGTGAATATAAAATGGCCATTGGCGAAATTTTACCTTTGTCAGAAAGAACGGAAGACAAATTCCATTTGTGGAACGAATGTATAAATTCGAGCGTCATGCATTTTACAGGCGACTTCCTGACGTACTGTACAATAGTACAATGTATACATAGCAAATGGCATTATTGTACTGAAACGTGTCTCTAGTCATAACAAGGATAACAAAAGTTGACATTATTCATATATTCATATAACGTGAGGATTGAGGATTCGTCACACTGAAAACATTCCCATCACCGGCTTAAAGTAGGTTTTGCAGAGATGTAGAGATACAACAGAGTAAAGCTCTCAGAATCGTAAAGCACAAAAAAAGGGGTACTGGCTAGCTTGGTTTCCTGCGTGATTGTGGTCCAGAAAGACATAAACCGGATCGGAAGAGTGGAAGCTGAGCGTCGTAATGTCGATGATTTTACGCATTCGTTGAGAAGAGTCAAACCGCAAAGCAGTGTAAGTTCACCTCTCTCTTGTTCCTTGAAGCACACCGCACTTCAGTGTGGTTGAGAGCAGCTTAGGTTTCGGGTGTTCTCCTTTGTTTTGCTCCCAGAATCGCCGTGGTACACGCGTTATATTTTCTAAAAGATCATTTCTAAACGGCTTTCTTGGTCGAGAGCGAAAGTGACAATTTTTATGTCAGACGCACGTCAAGTCTATACATCTTTGAGCTTTTTGTGGTCCTACGTGTACGTGTCAAGTGTGAACAATAGAGCTGATCACCCAGTTCTTCTTCATTTGTGAAGTGACGTAAAAAGATCATCTTTGAGAAAATTTGTACTAATGGATACAAATAACGCGGAAGGAAATACCGCTACGACGAGCTTCAATTCGGGGCCAAGCACTTCGAAAGCCCCGATGGACAAAAGCGTTCCGAAACGAGGAGTTGATGCATCACGAAAATTGGAAGTGAGCAACAGTCCTCGGCATATTTACACTTCCGATGAATGTAAGTTGTGGGATTTTAAAATTTTTGAGATGAGTTTTTGCGTTTAAAAGGGTATTTTTAATTGGGGTTTTGTGATAATAAGCACATCTATTGCAACCGCTTCGCCGCATGAAAAGAGCTCTATCGGCTCTATGTAATTTTGCATGAAAACTTGTGCGCATTAGTTTATTGCAATCAAATTATGATACGTACATTTAATTAAATTAGATCATTTTTGTTCGTTTGTGGTTGTACAGATGTGATGAAAAGAAAAGCAAAAATGTGATTTTATTTGTGTCAGTAGTACCATTTTCCCATTAAATAAGCATACGATACGACGAAGGTTACACGCATTTCCTATAATACAAACAGCTGAGAATGACCTTCATGCGCTTTTTTGACTACTTGGCCTTCGGCAAACAGGCTGTTTCATAGGATGAGGATGAGTACATTAGCATTACTATCACACTAATGTATATTACTACTTTTTGCCTACAACTACAACTGCCTTGTGATTTGAATTTGAAAACAATGTTTCTGGTTTTATAATGCCACATGCTAATTAATCCTCTGAGGTTAAGTGCATGCTTTGTGGTTATTGGTTGAATAGTTTCTTCTTTAAGATCAAGAGAGATTTCAATTTACTATATGTGAAATAAGTTTGTTGAAGCATGGAAAATGTCATCAGCAGGGATTTGGGTTTTGTTAATTTAATGTTGCAAACCAAAGAAATAGAATAAAGCTTTAGGCTTTTTGCTTTCATGAAGGCTTTTGAATGCTCGCTTCTTTCTCCGTTTGCGTCTGAATTATGCCGCTTGAATTCGTTCAAACTTCGAAAGTTACGGGTTTGGTTTTTTTGGGGGTAGATTGAGTCGTAAAGTAAAAGGTTTTTCTGTCTAAAAACAAGAAGCTGAACATAAAGCAAAATGTGCTGGAAGTGGAGAAAAAAGTTTAATTTTTCATAGTGGTTCTGGTGAAATCGTAAAATATAAACCTTTGAAGCCTTGAGCAACCTGCTGTTTTGTGTATTCAATTTGTATTGTGACTTTGTGACACAATAATAATGCGAGGCGACACTTCCTTCAACTGTCACAACCTAAGTGTGCAAGCATCTGTTCCACATTTCAATTTATCTTCTTTTTTTACTACTTCCCACTGATGTTTGTTTATGGACTCACCGTTTTCCAACTGTCTTGCCTGTTGCGGCTTCAAACCATGAAAATGACAATGGGAATAGATTAAATGCGCGTGCTTCGAAGTTGGGTTGATTTATATTTGCCCAACTTGTTAGGTTTGATTACATTCGGAGTGATTTTTAACGTAAACATAAATCTGATACGAAGAATGTGTTGTGTTGGGAAGGATCGGATGGCTTTAGGCAGTAGTCAGTAGTAGGTCAACTCCGAATCTGGGGAGTAGTTAAGCATGACGAAACAAATTGGCAACAGCAGCAGTGAATTTTTTACATACAAATGGGGAAAGGTCTTTTCAGAATGGAGAAAATGACAGAATCTTTGAATGATTCAGAAATTTTGTGTTCTGCCTTCTGCCTTGTTCTGTTTTGCAAGAAGGAAAATAGATTGCCTTTGCCGGTTGTGACATGGTTTTAAATAGCATAGGCTTACCTAGTTGACTGTCCCGATACAGTTGAGATACAGAAAAGCATTCATGACATCGCGAACGAAACACCTATAAGAATTTTCGTTCATATGAATGCAGGCAAATTGAGAAGCGGGAAACATCCTATTGCTTTTTTTATCTGTTGCTTTGTCACTCTCTCACATCTTTATGATGTATACGAACATGAGTGACGTATTCAGTCAGTGCTGACGGAAACGACGTTGATTCACACCGACACTGCTTCGGTCGACTACGCCCATCGGTCCGTGACAGACTTTTGGGAGTACTAACCTACTAACTAAGAACAGTATGAAAAAAATAGAAAAGTATGCGAAATAGTAGGAAAGAATTTTTTGTCGTGTACACACAATGGTTCGTCGGCATGTCTTACGATTTGTTAGAGGATTTTGAATGTCCCGAAGAAAACCCTGTGGGAAAGTCGACCTATGGAAGCACTTGGGAAAACCCATTACAATTGCCTTTTCACTTCTCAGTTGTCGGCTTTCAACAAGGAATTTTATCGTGTGCTCAACCCAGCGTCAAAACACAAGATGCCCTCATTTCCTTCAAAACATTTTTTTCGGGTGGATAACTCTTGCTACTTGATTATTATGATGTACTATGATGATGTACAGGACGGGTGAGATATGATAAGGTTCGCATTAAGGATAAGCAGAACATAGTACAACAAGGAAATTACTCATAGGTTTGTATTTCACCACGCGCTGATGTTTGTTTACATTTTCATGCTTATGTCTTAGAGTTTATGATACCATTTTGGCAAACTCCTCTCTTTCGTTTCGCCTCTGAACCTTTACGACCACACACTTCTTTGTCGTTACTTAGTCTTGTCAGAGGAAACACGAGTTACTGATTCATCCAAAAATAACAATACGTCTTAAGAGAATTGCATGTGTGGGTCTTTATCAACAGGTTTCATCTCAGCTCACATGTCCATGTTCCATTCCGCTTCAGTTTCACTCTCACTAGTCCGATGCCGATGAGCAATGACGTGAAAATGTCTTTCGTTTCTCAAACCAGTGGAGTATCCGTATCTGCTTATCCTTGCATCCGTATTCCACGGAGTATAAACAGAAGTTGGCAACTTTATGGAACGCTAATTAACCTAATTAAGTGTGATGTTTACATTTCTAGTATTTCCATTCCCGAGAAAACATGTTTGGGAATCTGACTTTCATTCGTGAGAAAAACGGAAAGAGACATTAAAGTTTCGTAACGGTTCGGTCGTTGAATAATTTTCTCCTTCCAAACTGAAGGTTTGGGATTCGCCGTGTTGTACACAGCGTTGGCTTCTGTGCTCTCATAAAAAGTTGAAACAAAAGGAAAATTAATGTTGTTTTCTTGATGAGTTATGGCCTTATGGCTCTTCGTGAACCATGACTTTTAAAAATTCATCCGCTTACTCCAGCAGCGTAGCAGTTTTCATGAAATAGAAGAGCAATAGGTCAAAGAAAGAGTGACAATGAATCATTCAGAAGATGAAAGTTATTGTATAATTAGAATTTGTTCGTGTCAAGTAGCACTGACATAATCCTGGATTCAGCTATATAAGTTGTTACGTTAACTCCAGGATTTTTATATATATTTCCAAGATACTAATACTGTTAGTGTTGAAGAAAACAGTTTCTCGTCCTTGAGTTCATTTACACAACCAATTTCCAAGATCAGTAGTATGTATCTATCAGAATTAGCTCAAATTGTAATAAATGTGACACAGAACAGCAACGGTAATTCGGAATTGAAAACCTGGCAAGTGACACATTCCGAAGTTGTTTACTTTTTCGGGTGTATAGGTGGTAGTATCATGCCATGGGATGTGAACGAAAACGAAAACTTGAAACACTGAGGAAACGGCCTCTTTCACAGAATGAAAAAAAGCGTAATTGATGACAGCGCTCGTCGAGATAAGAGTGAATTCTTTCTTTTTGAATCCCGGAAGACTCGTGACTCCTCGTTATAAGAATACAGATACAGAATCGTTAAATATCCCAACCTAGAATTTCCTATATGGGATCTTGTTGCATGAACATTTTTTGAGATTCATCAAAATTTATTGTTCTTGTTTGCCTTCTTCTTAAATGACTGGTTATTTTGAGATTAAAACTTCTGTTTTAATGCAGACAATAAAAACAACTTTAAAATGAAAGTTTGTTTTGCATATTTCCAATTTCCTTTTCAATTTAGTATTATCTGATAATAAAAGAGACTACTTATAATCGTAGTAGTAAAAGTTTTTGAAAACTTTATACGGCCTGTGACGGTTTATCAAAAATTGAAAACAACGATCTGCTTTATCTAAACGGTTCCATAATATGAGTAAAAAAAAGTTTTTTATTCGGGAAGATCTTCCATAGCCAACTAACTGCACTAACACAGGTATGAAAAAGTTGTAAGATACGAAAACTTCAATTTAAATGTCGGCTGCATGCACGGCACATTTGAAGTTTATCAGGTAAATGCTGGTTACCTAACGTTTTCTGAGAACACACTTAAATGAAAAACGGATGGAAAAGTTTTCTAATCTCTGACGAAAGCGGAATTCTTTCTAATATAATTCTAGTTTGATGCCACTTTGAAATGCAAAAGTTGACTGGTTTTGTTCTACTTTCAGTATACAAGTAAGTGTATGCAGTAACGTTTTTGTAAACGTTCACATTTGAGAACGAACATCCTGCATTTTATTGTAAGTTTACTATTGTTCGAAAACTTATTCCTTTGAATCACCAATTCCCGTTATATTAAATACTACATTTGATTTTCGATATTGCATTGTAATTGTAGCTGGTTATTTCAATAAGAATTTCTGGACTTTCGTTTTGGTTTTTGGAAACGTAAACTACCGAGAGGGTTTTGCCATTTTCACTTACTGAGGAAACGAGGAGGGTATGTGGACCACAATTGATGACTCAATAGAATTGCAATCTGACGAAAGACAGCAATTCCTTGAAAACCGTTCAAATGGAACGGAAAGGTGTGTGCCTTGGTGGTTGCTGCAGTGTACTTTGTAAAAGCGCCATGACTTTTACCAATAAATTAAGTTGTTCTAAATTCGAGTCAGGAGTCATGAAAGTAGTCTCAAGATGTACATTTGGAAGAACAAAATGCGTGTGGAATTGCATGAGACACTTTGGACGCTTGGATGTCTCCAGAGGAATTCCATAATGGGCTTCTCTCTCAGTTTGAATGTTTTGCGGCTGTGAGAATAGAAAATACGTGGTTATTATGCCATGTGAACTTTGGAACATACGGATATCAAAGATATCTATATGGACCATGAAGTAACAATCAAGTGCCGTTAGGTTACAAAGGACAGTCACACAGTCTTTTCCAACGAAAACTGAGAAAGAGCAGTTACATGTGGGAAAGGTTTTAAAAAATTCATGGAGTGAGTGACACGTGACATTGTGACTGTAACTTGCAAAAGTCCAAGTTGGTTAGAGGCTTGACTACCCGACATCATGTTTAAATGTGTTACTTCTTTGAAAATGGTCGCCTAGAGATTGAAGGTGGCAAACCTGGAATCTTTCGTACGTGATGTATCTAGCCCCTGAAATATGAAATTATTGTACAGGGAGACTGGAACTGGAGCCTTCGTCGTATAGTTTACGGTATTTAGTATAGTCTTCTTTCGGCCGATTCGTCATCCATTTGGCATAGGATTGCGCTTAAATTCTGTACTTCAATTACAAAAATAACACTACCAGGATTACACGAGCAGGTATACTTTAAGCCTCAGTGAACATTTTACAATGTTTACTTGACCAACTTGTTTGACAGTGCAAACATTTTGACATTTTCGCCAATGTGACTTCTAGAATTTCTCCAATTGCGTTCGTATGCTTTTAACTTACAGCTTGTTCGATCCGGATCCCAAAAATGGATAGAAAAGCAGTTACTAACGTTCTAACACTCCTTCCACTATGCACGAAATGCTGAAACATATTATTTTGTTGATGCTGCCATGCTGCGTTTATGTTTTTCGTGATCCAGCAAAAATGTAAAGACTTTAAATATTTTAGAGGAATGTGAAAGTATTTTTATTTGATTCAGTTCGTTTGCCTCAGAAAACTGCAACTCTAGCTCTACTCCGCTTGTTTCAATTGGAAGTATTTTTATTCGGGGATTTGTCGTAAACCCCTTCGCCTGTTGTTTCTCACACAGGCAGAGAAATACATTGAATTGGTGATGTGGAGTGAGATAAAGCTCTTCATTCGAAATGAAGCCAATAGTTTTGCCTTTGTCTTTACTTTCTTTGCCTAGTAACTATCATTCGTGAAAGACAGGAGACAGTCACCCGTGGCAAGCATTTATTATTCGTCAATGTACACGAAAGACGACTACGACGTCTTTGTTTTCTGTTCAGACTCGACTCACGAGGAGGTGCCGGTTGGTGCATGGGGTCGTTTTGCATAATAGCGGAAGTATTATAGCGTGATACATTTAAGATTAGGTTTACTATGGGGGTTTTCGCAGTTCTCGGCTTCGTGGCATATTGACTGAGACGGAGTGCCCGAAGGGAGATAAATGACTAAAGACAGCATTCACACAACTACGTCTTATACTACGGTTGGTGACGTTACAACTATGTCTTCGCTCAAGAGTCCAATCTGTTCAAAATCTATAGGTTTTTAGGTCCTTAGGACTATATACAATGTCAGTTACATCACAGTTGCAGTACAAAGGGAAAAGACTTTTGGGTATTACATGAGCATCGCACATTTGCGGTAGTACGTGCACTGTTTCTAACTAAACGCGCGTCTAGGTATTTATTTAAGAAAGAAGATGCGGATGTGGACCTTTTAGCCCTCTTGTATCATGGAAGTAGTAACATTATCATCCTTGCAATGTGGTTGCGGTTAGGTGGGACACGGGTAACGTAGAGAAGACTGCGAACTCCTGACAGGACAAGTTGTCTTGAGTATTTTGCTTGGTTGGTCGTCCGCCTGGCTTTCTCGGGGTTTGGCTTGTGATTCTTCTTCTTACTTGATGTGCTTCTTTCGCTTTCCTTTGCAAAAAGCTCCCTCAAAGTCTCACCGGTCTGCCTTCTTCTTTAGCTCTCACATCACATCAGTATTTACGTCCATTTACTTTTGGGAGCACAAGAATAGGCTTTAGGTTTACAGTCCTCGGTTGGCCGATCTGTTTTGTTATCTACGTGTCTCTGTCTTCTTTCTCGTTTTCGCACAGAGTGTGAGTGTCTTCAACTCTCTAGAGTCAGAGAGTCTATATGGATGTTAGTAGTGTTTAGTGCCTGGTCTTGGTGGGAGTGTGTAGTTAGATTTACTCAGGAAATGGATTACTCTTGCCGAAGACAGTCAGGAAAGGTTGAATTGAGTTGTGTCTTTCGTGAGTCTCACAAGGCTTTCCAAGCCACTTGATTCTCTCTCTCTGTCTCTTTATATACTTATTTTACAATCTACTCATGCTCGTTCAATTTACTAATAATTTGAGACACTCTCGTCTCCGCCTGTTGAAAGTTCCTCTCGTCCTGTACTGTATTAGTAGATTGTGTATTTAATTTCGTTCATTCATTACTTCTCATTGTGCTTGACGGATTGTATGTGTTACAAAACTATCGTTTCCCAAAATCCCACTTGAGTGATTCTTATTGTGTTCCTCCACTTTCCGTTTACATTTGCATCTCGTATAAAGATCAGTGAATGACTGGTCTTGATCCTCCATCAATGTTGGACGTCGAAAATGGAGCCAGTTGTCGGAGCTGCAGCTCCTACCGGCCTAAAGCTAAGAGACACACGAGTAAAGAAGAGGAACATCATCTGGATTTTCGTGAATACTTCTTTTTTGTTTATAATTTTAATTACCTATAGTATCATTTATTCATCTCCTAACATTACATTTTGTACCGTTGTCCCCGCACTTCTGACCAATTGTATTGTTTCGAAAGTAAGCCATATATTTAATTTAGAATAGTAGTATAGTGTATAACATTCTGAGAACTATGAGTATATAGACATTAACTCCCAGAGCTGGTTGACACTTTTCAACCCAGAATTAAATTACATTAAACTTAGTATTCTGTAGATGAGCGACGAACGAATTTTGTAAGCATTTTAATCTTACCTTACTTGTGACAATTGAAAATTTCATCTTAACAGACAAAAGGTTTACAAAATGAGATTTTCTCGTATCCATTGTTCCCAAACACAATTGCACAAGTTTTGTAGGTTGCAGGCATTTTCTGTGTGTGGCATGTGCATGATGATAAACAACCAAAGGATAATCTTTGTCTGCGTCTGGCGCTTATCGAGTGCAGAAAGAGCCGTGGTCATTAAAAGCATGCGTCCTTTATTTCCTTGTCGTCTTTCTCTTCCAAATGAGAATTGCTTTACCTATATGCGTATACTTCATTAGACATTTCCGCACTACTTGCCGAAAACAAACGGACCTTTTTGCAGCTTTCATAGCGATGCATTCATCCGTTTCCTTCATGTGTTTGCACTCTTGATCCTTATTTTTTATGGCGCATTTTTAACATCATCCAAGTCGAGTAAGATTATTTTAACGTAATTAAGACTGTATGGTACTGGTTTCTGGTGAAAGACTGTGTGGTTCCTATGTTAAACCAAGACGCAAGACGTAAAATGATACGGGATGAACTTTTTTGTATCACACTAGCTTAAAAATTCTATAAAGGAGAAGATTCTCGATTTCGATTTCGGTTCAAAGAAATGATAGAACTGAAATAAGTGTACAACGCGTGTTCCGAAGACATGTTCAAAAATCAGAGTATGGTCGTAAAACTCGGAACGTCGGAACACAGTATATTATGTTCCAATGTAGCTTATAAGGAATGGGAATGCACCTAGCAAACTAAACGATGTCACAAGAATAATTTAGAATACAATATACAACAAACTATTTCTCAAGTAGCTTTTCCGTCTTTGACTGAAAGTGAAGTGTGACTAATGGATTCTCTTTTGTTTCGTTCACAGCGGAGCCAGAAGGTTCGGGTCTTATAGAAATTTTAGCAACCCTTGGAGCCGTGGTGATGCTCGTTGTTACCTTTCCGATTGCCATCTTTTTTTGCTTCAAAGTAAGTTTTTTCCACCATTCCAATTTTGTTTAATTCAGTTTCATTTTCAGCGTTCGGATTCAGTTTCAGTTTGGTGAAATGAGGATTACTCTACTGCCTTTGATGTTTCATTGATGTTTCATGAATGTGTTTTGCCATTGTATAGTGTGCCTTTTTTGAAACTCTTTTGAAATAGTCAACGTTGAAAGAAGACCAGGAAATTCTAATGAATGCTGATTGTATAGCTAACAGCTTTCCGCATTTTTAGTTTTCTCTACAGAGACACATAATGTAATTTTTTGTAGGTGGTGCAAGAGTACGAAAGAGCCGTGATATTTCGTTTGGGTCGTTTGCGACGCGGTGGAGCTCGTGGTCCCGGGATCTTTTTCATCCTCCCGTGTATCGATGCCTATCGCTGTGTGGATCTTCGAACTGTCTCTTTCGACGTTCCACCTCAAGAGGTTGGTGACGATGATATTTTTGCACTGAATCTTATTTGCAAACACAGTTACACTCTGATAAACATCAAGACATGACAATGAGTGCTTGTCACTCAACGACTACTAGAAATTCGGGGCGGGTTTTTACGGTTTTTTTCTGTTCTTAAGGCGTGTTTCTGTTTGAATTATCTTAATGTTTACATCATCCGTAACTGATAAGTTCGACAGGACTGAACTACATTCTATTTTTCCTACTTTTAAACTTCCGGAACGCATTTTTTGTTCTAGCATTTTTCAGATATAACCAGAAACTAATGATTTAACATTTTTTGTTAAGCCTGATTTAATTTTTAACCTAATGGAAATTACCGTCTTTTTCACAATATTAGATTGCTTTTAAGTTAACGATTAATGAAGCTCATCATTTTTCACTGACGATTTTTATTTTGCGAATATCTTTTGGGTTTGTTAAACTTGTTTTTTTTAGGACATTCGTGACTTTTTTAGTTAAACTTTTTAAAACCACAAATATTATGGGTATGAATTAGAATTGAATGAACGTGACGATGACGATCATTGATGCTGACTGGTGAACAAATGAGAGCAGAAAATTAATGAGAGGTTGTGGTTGTACGACATGCTCTTGTGGTTGTGACATATACGATAACTAGTCATGGAATCAATTCTTTGATGAATAAACAACTCTTGCTCATGCCCCACGTGAAAGACACGATAACAAATAAATTAATAGTAATAACATTGCATATCATGTGCACAAAACGTCGAATGTATAGATATAGGCGTACTTAGCTCAAAGTTTTAAAAGCGTGCTATCATTTTGTTAAAGGGTTTTATTCATTTTTGATCATTATTCATTATCGACAAAATAATATCGCTTTGTTCAACATTCCATGACTGAATTTGTGACTCACCAATGCGCAGTAGAAAATATAATCTACAGTCTACGATTTCCATTTCCAATTTGATTCCACTATTACATCCGTTTCCTTTCTTAAATAGGCAATTCTGTTCAATTTTATAGCTGCGAACACATTTTAGAATTGGAGAAACTCATGAAAATGCTCTCCTGTGCAATTTTTTCAAATGTCCAATCCTAGTCAGCCGTAATTTCCTCTTTGTGTTATAAAAAAGGTTAAATGTGAAGCTGGTCTTAAATTACAAAATTCAATCCCGTCTGTAAGACATTTTCACAATGGGAATTTGTTTGAATGGTAAAAATTTGGTAGAGTGCCAATAATCAATAATGCTACAGTCCATTATTATTATTATAGGAAATGTTTTTTAAAATGACATTTTTTGATTCTAATTCCAAAATATGAATGAAACATTTCCATTTTCTTTTTCTGAATGACGTGCCATAGAAGTTTTACCATTGGAAACCATCGCCGTATTTTGGGGCGTTCGCCCCCACTGGACAGGTATGGACAAATTGGTTGCCAATGCTTAGACAAACGTTACAATTTTTAGAACGCGTAGGCGTATTTATTACATTAGTTTTATCAAACATTCACACAGATCATGAATTGGACATGTCGGTTTATGTTAAGGCATTTCAGTTTACTAATTTTCATTTAGAAAATCACTTTTATGAGTTCCTTGGCTGAATTTAGGTGGATGTTTATTTGCCAGGAGAGCTATAGAATTATTTTTGTTCTTTCAACGGCTGGAATGGCTGAAAGCAACATGGTCATGTGGATGGTTAATAGAAAACAGTGATTTCGACGGACTTCTATGATAGTAATTTTAGAGTGACGTGAGTCTTTTTGTCATGTCAAATATAAGCATGTTTGCATGTCTGCTCTATTTTGTCCCAAAATGCATGCAAAACGAGTGGAATATGGCATGAAAATATGATGGATTTGTGAAGTTTGTCTTGTCTTGAATATATGAAACCAGGCATTCTATGATATTTCAGCGTCATTGAATTTGGGGTAATTGTGTGTCTCAGGTGTTGTCGAGAGACTCCGTAACAGTTAGTGTCGATGCGATAGCGTACTACAGAGTGTCGAATCCTATAATGGCAACGAATAATGTCGAAGATTACAGGTACACGCAAACTTCTTTTAGCAATCGTACAAAATTGTGACGCACAGACTGCGGACTCAATAAAAGCGTGACTGAGTTCCGAGTGTGAATATAATATTTTCCTATGAATCCGTAGATTAGACGGTTGGCAATGCTGTTGTTGAACCACGCTGTTCCATCCAGATTTTATAAAGTAGAATAGACTTTTTACGTTGATTTCACTCCGTAGATTTTCAAACTGAATGAAAACAAAAGGAAAAAGAACACTTTTGCTATACATTCCTCTCCTTTTTTTCTAAAGAAACAACTCCAAAAAAGTGTAAGATCAATATTTAGATAAGTTGGAACTTGCAACGTTTGCACTGCATTAATTTTGTTTTTTTATTCCATTCCCTCCTTAAAAGCAAAAAATTTAATAGCTAATTTACACAATGATACTCAGTAATTGAAACTTTCTCGTTTCGATATGCAGCTGGAGGTAACCGCATGACACTTTTAATCCACGACGAGAGTACCTACAAATAGAATATTAGTGGTTTCATCTTCCTTTGAGCATAGCATGACCCACAATATCATGTGGCATTAAGTAACTATCATGATAGTCACCATTGAATTTATTTTATGAGGCGATCTGAGGTATTTTTCTTAATTTAGAAAATTCAGATGCAGACATAATGATGAATGTCGGTGTCCTGCAGAATCTACGAACTGGAATTGACTCAACTCTATAGAATTACTTTACGGAAGTCTCTGTACCACAAGATAGAAGAATTCTTCAAATTGAGCAGCGCTTCGAATTAATTTAGTTAGAACAAATGCGTTGACTCGTGTTCTGCTTTTGTGCACTGTTTGACTCAATTGGAGTACATTTGTTATAGAGTGCTACTAATTTGTTGGTATGCCAGAATGTTAACAACATTCGGGTAATAGTTTTAGCACTTGTGTGGTGGCAAAGGCAAGTGGCTTGGAATTGGAACGTGTTATAATGGTAGTGATTCAAAAGTAATAGTACAATGTGCTTGTCCAATTCATTTTGTATAGTTGAATAGTCATTGCAAGAATTTTAGTGACGACATATTGGAAACAATTTTCTCGAATGTCAGTACTTTGCAACATTAGCTTCACTACGAAACAGTCAATTCGACCAGAAATTGAATCAAAGTAATATTAATAACTGTAGTAGGGAACAACGGCGACTGCTGCTTGCAAGTGTTAAACTTAGAATGTAGATCATTTCTGCATATTGCCCTGATATTTGCAAAATAATTTGCAATTTTTTGAAATTAATTCTTTATACTCCATTAGTTTTCTGCTGCTCGACTCTGTTGGACCTGATTTTCAAAGTGCCTAATGCATACCCATGTATTGCCAATTGCAACATGATGTCAATGTCAAAGCTGTGAACGCTGTACAAACGGAACATTATTCTAAAACACATTGACATCCTTATTTATTTTTTATTTTTAGAAAATAATTAATTCAGGATGCAGCCGTATGACAAAATTTTAAACGCTTGCCCTATCCCTACAATTTCCAATTTTACACAACTATAAAACTGACAAAACATTTTCAATGACACATTATTATTTTAAACGAATTTACATTGTAATTTATTTACGGTCGCAACAATAGTTTACTCATTTTTGTAGCTGGGATTTGGATTTTCTTTCTTTTGGTTTATTAATTGAACTCCAGTTTTTCAATAGACAGAATTAATTTTGTATCTTTTTGGCCATAATTCCCAAATTATCTGGCAATAACCAAAATGTTGTCTCCTGTTTTGATTCCATTGAACTGTAGATACTGACCCACGACTCAGTGACTGTAGCAGTTGATGCAGTTGTGTACTATCGTGTGTATAATCCCACCGTTGCTGTCTCTAACGTGGTAGACTTCAGGTGAAATTCTTCTTCTTTCTCTGTATCTTTCTCCTAGCTTGAAATGTCTTTTTTGTCATCTTGTTATTTGTTGCTTTCTGTTGCATGCATGACATTGTTAATAATTGTTTTGGCATTGTGTGCTTTCATATGTGTGCGTCGTGTGTCATTTCAAAATGGTTCTTGTTTATCTGTTTTTATGCATGCATGGCTTGTTCTCAATTTTCTCCAAATGATGCCACTTACGTCAACGTTACTTCAGCATACATGCGTATATTTCCGCCAAACTTTTCACTTCTGGGAACCTTTCTGCTATTTTTTCATATCATTATTTTCATATATTGTATATTATTCTGTGTATATGGTAAAATCGGCATTGAATGCAGGTATCTATAGAAGTTGTGTACATATAATATAGTCATGTCAGTGACAAGTCTGGTACCAAGAGATTTGCTCACCTGATTCGGGCCATGATTGCATTTCAGAAAATGCTTTGGATGTGTACAAACCAGACATTGAATTTTGGTTTTAATTTACACTCGTGTTCTGTAGTTTATGTACTATTCTTGATATATTAATAACGCCGAACTGATAAAAATAGAAAGCAATGAAAGTTTAAAGTGCTGGTTGGTTGTTCCCATAAATATTTGATGAAGGATCATTATGCTCACAGTCATGAAAAGGATGAAATATTATACAAACGGACTCTTGTATGTCTGTGAAATATATCCACCCAGGCGCAAAACGGACAGCGAAATGGGATAGTGAGGAAAGAAAGTGGAGAGAAAGTGAAACGGGCGAAAGTGATAAGTCCATTGAGGTGACAGGACCGCCGGAAGACACCATTTTTAATTCTGGAATCTCTTTTCTGTAAGAAATAAATGCGATTCTTCCGTCAAGGGACATAGCAAGGTTTATTTATAGCCAAATTGTCAGTGCTCGGAACCGTAAATGTAAAAAGGATGTGTGGATTGTGGATTTCGGTTATCCATGCACCGAATGTCCTTTTTCACTTACGTTCGCCAGTTGTATTCGTGTGACAATGATATAAGGGAAGACAGGCAAGGTAGGCAAGGATGAATGATGACATACAGGACAAAGTTGGGCAAGTTGATTAGATTTAGCTAGTCCGTGGGAACAGAATATTGGATCGAGTCAAGAGAAAAGACCTGTGTCAGCAAATATTGAATGTCCGATGGGTCCTACAAAAAGTAGGTTGGACAAGTTTTCTTCCTGTCACACTAGGAAACTTGCCCGTGGATGGATGAGGTGTAACTTGAACAAGACTTGGTTTTTTGCAAAGCAGATAATGCTTAGCAGTCCTTTGCTTTCTTCACTGGTACACTATCTTCTAAGGCTCCATTATTCCTTTACTCATATAGTGAATAGTGATCAACTTTATAAAAGGTCATTCAAATTTTAGCATCTCAAGTTACGTTATAATGTAATGGGTTTTTTAATAAGTTGTCAGCTTTTGCTTCGAGCATTATCAAGGAAGAGTGAAAGTGAAATAATGCATCCCCTTGAAAATTTTGAATTCAATTGTAGCGTCCAAAAGTTTGAAAGTCTTAACATTAATGGGAAGATAATGTGAAACTCGAACGTCATAGTTGCCTTTAATTATACACTTTTTGAGTTCGAACTTTTTGGAATAGCGCTTTTTGTGGCTTGATGTCTTCTGCGTTTCTGCAGTTTGCTTTTGTGAGCAGTGAACAGTAAGATGAGAGCACGGAAAGACCTAATTGAATTCTTCTCGTGAAAATATCTAGTCACTCAACACGACTCCTCGCCGCAACCACGTTGCGGAATGTGCTTGGAACCAAGAATTTAGCGGAAATTCTTTCCGAGAGAGAATCCATTTCACACACCATGCAAGCCGCATTGGATGAAGCCACGGACCCTTGGGGAGTCAAAGTTGAACGTGTCGAAATGTAAGACTACTTTTTTTTTCTGCGTAGTACAACAAAAATCGTTGACAAAACTTTTTTTTACATAGTTTTCTTGCATTATTTGTTCTACATTTCAAACATAACGTCATAATTCATAACCGAAACGTGTACTAAATATGATTTACACGATCCTGGTTCTTTAATACTTCTAGTCATGTGCTTCTTGATTCATGAATAAATTAAGTAGCATAAAATATGATTCCACTAGAGACTTTGTAATAGTTTGTTGGAAAATTCAATAGATGAATATTTAATTAGTGTCATATCTAATTGCCCCTTAACAGAAAGGATGTAAGGCTCCCTGTGCAACTCCAACGAGCCATGGCGGCAGAAGCAGAGGCGGCCCGTGAGGCTCGTGCCAAAGTGATTGCCGCCGAGGGTGAGATGAAAGCGTCAAGGGCTCTCAAAGAAGCTTCCGACGTCATGATTGAAAGCCCTGCTGCACTTCAGGTACGACCCATTACACTCCACTTTCACTCTCAACATTTCTCACTCACAACGTCACAACATGAAACCCACTGAACACGACTGACTTCTTCCTTTTGCTCTTTGCTAATCTCATTTAGCAAAATCACATTACCTTTTACTCTCTGTCTTTGTCTATCTACAAATGAGCTTAAGTGCTGACGCAATTTCCCTTGACTCGTTTCCTAGAAAGCTTTTACAATTCATTCTTGTCACAAATTGCGTCGGTTTGACTCATCTGTATACTGTTACGATATTTCAGTATCATTATCCCTTAAATTACGCATTTTTACTTAGAACCTGTAATCAAATGTTATAAATTGTATTTGTTGAAAATTGATTTTGAACTTATTTTTTATCTATTTTCAGCTCCGTTATCTGCAGACTCTCAACACAATATCAGCAGAAAAGAATTCTACTATTATTTTCCCGATTCCCATTGACATTCTTGCTCCGTTCTTAACCTCCATGAAAATGAAAGCTGACAGGGATAAGACGTCTTAACTAAATTCGCTGCTTAACAACACTGCATCATACAAATCAAATCGTTACGAAATATATTCAACATGCCAATCAGATTCTTCGGAAGCTGTTCATCTCTTCTCTATCAATCGAGCTCACCCTCCAATGAATTGATTCAAAATGTTAAATTCCTTCATGTTTGATTCAGATTTCCGAAACAAAAGAAACCGAACGTTTGAAGTTGCAAGAATATTATGATCGGATTACTTACCAATCAAGTTTAGAAATGTAAGTGTGCGAAAAGTGAAAAA
Organism: Harlomillsia oculata; assembly: GCA_019776145.1. Classification (NCBI taxonomy): domain Eukaryota; kingdom Metazoa; phylum Arthropoda; class Collembola; order Entomobryomorpha; family Oncopoduridae; genus Harlomillsia; species Harlomillsia oculata. The sequence continues at coordinate 15,230 of JABASF010000409.1, read as the reverse complement.
ATTCTTTAAATTAGAATTTAGACCCGTTGACAATTTTGGACCCGGGTAATAGAGGATGTTAGTTACGATTACAAAGTATGTGCAAATTTCTGGAAGGATGTTGTTAAGTATTAAAAGTGTAAGAAACAGTTACAGAAATCGCAGTTCCAAACCCATTCCTGTGCGTGAAATGATCAATAGAATGTAGAAATGTATAAATCCTATAAATCTTATCCTGTAATGAAAGTGGCAATTTAATATTAGGAAACAGCCATATGCCATAGTTCAGTTTACAATGGAGAAAAAGAATTCCAAAATCAACATGGTTGCTTTACAATCAATAGAAAGATACAAATTAATTGTGACATGTACACAGGTATACATTTCAATGTTCATTAAAGAATGTATTAAAGGGTTACAGTAGAACTATAAATGGAAGAAAACGTGCAGCGCTAAAATTGTCGTATTTTACCAATTCTTGTTACTGTTACAACAAACCGTGTGGAATTAAATAATGAACTGGGGTAAATTGATGATGCTAATTATTGCGGGCTTGTATGTAGTGTCCTGTGACCAGTTTAATAATATTGCTTTTTCATTGTTATTGCGGTGCATAGCATGTAATAGTTGTATTTACTTGTACTACATTAATTAAATGTGCACGTTTACATTATTCAAATGTAGAGTTAAAATATAGTGTGTGAAGATTTAACTGCAAAGCCATTCATGTTGACAGTGGACATTATTCTTCTGTGTTGTAAACAAATATACAAAAACGGTACATTATAGTATAAAATCAACTTTTTAATGCTTTGTATAGATGAATTGTTGATTGTGATGTTGCCAAACATGTCTATCATTTTAAAGTTGAGTTATTAACCAAAGCAGAATGTAGCAGTATTATAACTAAGCGTAACGTTTCGATTACAATGGATGTAAAAAAAATCGGATTCAAATTGATACACTAAGCCGAGTCTAATATTTGACATTTACATATTACATGGCCGTTCATGTTCATTGGTTTCCTGATTTATGTCACATTATAAACTATTTTTATGTGATAGTTCATTTCAAACGTATATATCTTTGTGACTTTGTATGTACAATGTAGGGTTTCAAGGATTTTTTATTTATATTTACAGCTTAATCGAATTTAATGTAATTAAGTGTGTGCTTAAGGAATCAAAGAATATATCAGTTAACGTTGGCTGGTTTTTCTTGATATGACATTACATGCATGAATGGCGGCACAATCAATCAACAAACATTCACGTCACATTTTACATTTTAAAACGCAGATTTGCATGCTGCTTATCCATTTCATTCTGCCTTATGGAACAAAAATGGAGTGATGTTAACGAAGTCGGCTGACATTCGTTACTGACTCAAAGCGCTGTCGATATTTGGACATTTTGAACCGTGGATTGTGGGAAAATGCTCAATATCTTTCAATTGTATCCGAAGTGTATTGATGCTTTAACTGTTATAAATTAATTAAATGTTGCATTGAAAGATTTTGATTACATAGCCCTTTTAACTTTGTATTGTTCATTTTCGACCTTATTATGCTGAGTGAATTGGTAGAATAAGTTTATCATATAATTATTGTTATTAGATTAAACGCTCTTATTGTCGTTACTTATTATATTATATTGACTTTTACTGTTTGTTAATATTAATTTTGTCGATCACATTGTAAAACACAGTGCAATGAAATAAAACAAAAACCATCTTTTGTTCCACGAATTTCGTCCATATCGTTCGATACATTCACTGATTAAATGTAAACAATTAAACAACCTTTTACATTTTACGTACAGTACAATGCAATGTTTTATTTTATGGTTTCAGAATAATAAATGATAAATGAATGGAGTTTAACTTTAACGGCGTTTGTACCGGAATTTGGAAAGTAAAGACGACTCTTCCCTTTGTCTGCTGGTGAAAGCAAAGCTTTAGGAACGCGTAGGCGCATTAAAGATGGCAGGACGATGCCATTCAACTTATTTCATCCTTCTACACTTACTGGAGACTCAAATTAGAGTTGAACTGGAGAACACCGCTTTTGTTTTCGATTGGGTCATGTCATGGGTCATGGGGTTACCAAATACATTGTGCAGTTTAGGTACACTGTTGTACACTACAACGACGATACAGTTTAATGATAATGATACGATGAAAACCATGTATAAGCTAATAGCGTAATGAAACTAATCATTTATTTTCCAGTAGTTTACAAGCGACTTGATCCAATTCCTTTAGACGTTTCCTCATAATTGCGAACTCGTTAACAATTATTTGTACATTCTTTCCAAATTACTAGAATGTCTTGGAATTCGAAGCCAGTATGAACTTGTGAACTACTAAAGGTATATAATAAGCACTCCATGACCAGATTGCAAGTTGCAACCCCTGTGACAGTTGCACTATGTCTTCATCGGTGAATCCAGTGAATGTGAATGTCTTCATTACTAAACAACTTTCAGACATTTCTCCAGTTCTGTTGGTTGAGCGCTCCGAACTCTTTTTAATTGAATGTGGGTACAATGATCTGATCTATGATCGCACTTTCTTTGCTACAGTTACGAAGCTAAGATGTTAACCTTTGCTAAGGGTATTCAGGGCATTGAAAATTGAAATATTAGAACAAACTTATAAAGGCATTACTGGCTAACAAGATTCCTAAAAATATACATTTTGACGTCCTCCGCGTTGTCTTTTGTCACAGACTTCCCACAGCAAATAAAATGAAAGAACAATGCTCCACTCCTTATTTCCAATTAAATTACAAATCCTACTAAATTTTCATGATCAGATTTTGCACTTGCAATTTTTCGCTTACAATTTTACCCCAGCTCGCTTCCACTTTGTTATTCCATTTATTCCATCCCATCATCATATAAACGACACATCGAAATGGATATTGCAAATTGCGGTCCCAAACTAGTTTACAACTTTACAAAGTTGCAACTTGCACTTTGCAAGGATATGATGAGATGATGACAAATGCAATGGGCAATAGGATTTTGAATCTGCCATTATTATCATTGCCAGAGGTGTTACAAAGGGCAGATACTGCCAAAAGGCATCATCGTCCCGGCATGTGATGGCACTTGTGCATTTTCACTTGATAAAGAATGAACGAAGCGAAGAAGCAAGAAAGAAAATGCTAAAAACTCGTCAAAGGCAAAAAGGGCCAGGCCACCTTTGCAAGCTTGAGCAAACGCGGAGACCGCCAACAGCTTTTGAAGGGAATGAAAGCCGGAGGAACACGCTGACTCGTCTCAGTTTGCCTCGAGACACCGGAGAGTCCACTTCACCAGTTTTACGCTCCGTCTCAAAGTGCATTTGGAAGCTGAGGAAGCAACTCAAAAGCGGCAAAACAAAAACAACTGACGAAGGAGTTGAAACTCACCTTTTTTTTCCATTGCAATTGTGACTTGATCACCGTCTGTTGTCCGTTGTGCATTGTTAATGCTGTTTACAAAAATCATCTTTTCCAGTGTTCGTTGAGCACACGTTTGACCACTTGCTCTTAAATGTCTTCAATGAAGCATTTTCTTTTGTTGAATTGAAAAGTGTTTTTTGAGACATTCCTCCACGTGCCATTTTTGTGTCCAAAATCCCTTAAGCTCGTTGGTCTGCTGTTATGAACTGACATCAGGGTCATTTCTCTTTCCATTGTTGACTATCGAACCTACAACAAAGAGACGACTTGAAGGATAAAATAAAGTGTGTAAAAACTTTAAAATTGCTTCAAGTTTCAGATCGGAAAACAAGGGAATTCTTTCAGTTTTGGTTTTTATCAAGAAAAAATCCTTTTTGGACAACGCTTTTGCTCAGATAAAAGTAAGGACTCCCCAATCCTGTTTTGAATTCTTTTGCTTCAAATGGAATTTTGACTTACGACAGTTTTAGTGCATGCACTTGTATTGACATTATAGTCAAACTTTGTTTGAGCGTGAAAATCCAATCTTTTTTTGTCGGTTTTTTCAATACAGTGTGAATGTGTGTGGCAAGATTATGTACTGAATTTTTCAATAGAAACACGAAACAGAAAAGAATAACCCAGGCCAGTAAAGTCTTGTCTTGATTGACTTGGTCGTATCCGGTACATTTTCCGTGAACATCCTGTTGCGTTTTTAGGAGAATTTTCTCCTGTTTTTTGTACGGCGACATTTCATATATTTCTATACACGCGAGTTTTTTTTATAATGTTTGTCTCGTCTCCTTGTGTATATCGAGAAAAAGGCAAATTCCATACTTATCTCTGCGATAAGGTTTTGCTTAGGTCTCCTTAATTTATTAAGTTGTATGTCATATCTGAGTGGATTCGAATTAGATTTTGTCTGTGTCGGTCTTGTGAACTAGTGAAACACGACGGTGAACGATTCGGTAAGTTTACTATGAGTTATTTTTGAGTGAGCTCATTATAGAATGCACGTTTGGTTGGGTTTCTTACAAGTATCTTGCCATAGAAGTAATGCATTTTTGGGTTCGTACCTGTTAATAAGGAATGGCATGTGTCTTGTGTATTCAGTTTATATGCGAACTGCATACATTCATCCTTCTCCGTGTGCTGTTATACGACTTTTGTGACTAAGATTTGTACTGTTCATTTGTACTATGTATGGCACATCACGTCACTGCAGATGCGAGGTTTGACTCTGAGAGGTGAACTGATGAAGTCATATAGTCACAGTCACATTGCATTCAAAAGTCGTCTCGTTCTCAAATGACTTACAACCACAAGACAGCGAAGTCAAAGAGATTTGTTTCTTATTTTCTAAGGTTCTAACAGTATGAAGCACCATCCTGAATATATTTACCCAAAGGTGACGTTTGTTCAAGCATAACGCAAAGTAAAGGGTGACCAAAGAGTCATATTTACTAGTATTACATTCTGACGTGACTCTTGTGGCCAGTGAATCAGCTTTACTCGTACATTGTAGTACTAGGAGATATAGATATAACTGAAATAGCAGATAAGTCGAAGGAAAGCTTATAATACCCCATGCATCTTTTGGGATTGGAGTCGTCGAGTACGCTAAATCGTAAACAATGTTCGATTATCGTCTTGATAATTATCAGCGAAGGATAGTCTGGAAATAGCCTCCCAGAGGATAGAGATAACCGAGTTTTAGTTTAGTTAAGTACTCAACCTCCTAGTTTCTTTGAGCGTTGCCCTGTTTTTCGTTTCCCATTTTAAGTGTAATCTAGGTGAATGAACATCAAAGCCCAAATACAAGGTCCAGAGGCTACCCATTTACATTAATGACCTTTTTCCTCTGAGTCCTTGAACAGCTAGACGAACAGGTTTGTGTCTCCGTTGTCAATTTCCATGATGTTTAATTGAGCTTGATTTGTAAGCAATTCATTCAAATTCATCAAAAGCTGTCACACTGAGTGTGCGTTAAATTACCGTGCTGAATGCCTAGTGTGTTCGTCTTCATATCTCTGGTGTTGTCTGTTGTCTCTGTCTCCTTGTGTTACACAAAAAGTTGATGTTGTTAGTTGATTTGCCCTCAATTTGGCATTTTAACGGGTTCGTCCAACTTAACAGTTTTGTAAGTTGATTTTATGTACAGTATAGTAAAGGTGTAAGGAGCTCGTCATTTTAATTATGTCATTATACATTACATAGTCATTTAGTTACAAAGTACACTTAAATACTGTAGACGTGACTGAAATATGGGAAGTTAATATTAATGCTTTTGGCTATTGTACTCTTTTCTCGACAGGCACTGCAAAGAAACAAGGAGACCAAGACAGCGGATGCGATCCGTGGACCCAAGTTTCACCGATAAGCTCGTCTGCGTCTACTTGGCCAGGAAGAAAAGTACACAGGAAATATCTGTAAACAAACAAGCTTTGAAAGTCTTGTCACACGACGAGTAACGAATAGTTGTACAAATACAAACTTTGTCTTCGTAGTGAGTGAGTAACCCTGAAGCACAAGACGTTTTCTGTGCGACAGAGATTTTTTCAGCAAAAACAGGGTAGTTTCCTGTTCTGACGTAAAACGTATCGCATATTTTTGTCCATGTGACTGCGGACTGCGGCTGTCATGTACGTCAGTGCGAAGGTTCCCTGCCTGGATTCTTGATCATGTTGTGCTACAATCTTGAATGACAATAGATTCTGAAATTGGAGTACTGTGCAGAGATCGACGTTCCATATATCATTTTGTCAACTGTAGTAAATTCATTGCAAAAAAGAGACTACAACAATTTTGTTGCAACGATTGACCACAGAGATTCAAGATGAGGCAACCTCAGGAGGCCCAGAGTCGTTCGACCACCCCGGTTCCTATTCTCTTCGGCAATCGACAGAGTCATTGCCATTCTGCCAATCGAATGTACCAAATTGTGAAAATGCCAGCCATCAACTACCCCTGCAAAGTCGAAGGATGGCTCTATGTTCATGGTACGTACCTATCCATTTGTCATATTATCATCAATTTAGCTCTCGGCTCTCAGTACATTCACATTATCATCCTGCGTTTTCCCAATTACGCCCGTGGTAGCCGTGCTTGGCAAGAAAATTGCCTCGTTGCATCCTTTATAGCCTTCCACCACCCAACTTTAATAGCTCTACATGGACTTACATGGACCATAAGGTACACAGTTCACACACATGGCTATAAGGACACAAGTCAAACATACGACTCAGTTAGTTTCGAGTTTCCCGTTGCGTTGTTCCTTAGTTTACTACCTTGCAAACATAGGAGGATAGGTAAAAAAGTAAGTTGTGTTTTGTGAGCTTGTACCGCTTAATAAGTCGTGTGTAGTCCAGTCTGCTCGTCTCCAGCTTCCGCTTTCGCCATTTACGTTACGTAGTCCGTGAATCTTCTCACATTCTATATAGAGAAAGGCAAACAACATGAACGTCGCCGCATCCGTATTCGCAAGCCAGCCCTATTGGGCTTTACAACTGAGCCGTGCCGTCTGTTGTTTTCATTTCAGTTTTTTACTACCACCTTTCTCCTCTGACCTATGGAATTTGGATTGGCTAGGAACTCTGGGAGTTCGTGCCAAGTGGTCATGAATTTCTCTGCTTTTCTGTTCTTATTTCTTCCTGAATCTGAATGGAACTGGAGGAAGAATATCCAAGTCACTATGCCTGGGCCAAAGGAAACAAATAAATTGGAAGAGGCACTTTGCTTTTCGTCTGAAGGTGGCTTGACGCTCGTCGTAACAGATGCAGAATGGCTCTTTGCGTTTCCTATACACAAGCCTGCCAGATTTTCGGATGCTTGAATTGTTTCGGAAGCGATGGCAAAGAAGGTGTGTATGTTGTAGCGACCTGATGTCTGATCCTTAGAAAGAAGTGTGTGTTAGAGACCATGTGCCGTCATGCCCATGCTCCTTCGACATCTTGTCCCCTGGTTTCCATCCGTCTTCTAACATGCACGGTTACATTCGTACCGTGGAAACTCTGTAAATAAAAATGAGCTACCTGACTGGGTGAACCGAAATCCCCGACACGGCAGTTGTGATGCGAATTGTAGAAAAGAAGAAGCATGGAAATATTATAACTTAAATAGGATTCAAGACTTAGATGGAGAGCCAGGTGTTCCTCGGCCTTCCTTTCTTCGATCCGTTTTCTTTTCTTCTCGTTATATACCCCATTCATGGCTCTTTCAGGTTTCAGATGAGACTGTAGTATGGGGACTTCAAACCTTGGATCACACACAGTAGCCTAGGCGTAGACTAGGTATAAGACCCTTTTCTTCATTTGATCCATGTCGCTTCCAAGAAGAAGCGGACAGAGGTGAATATGGAGCATAATAGTATTACCTCACCTTGCCTATTACCCGAGAACCCCAGACCTTGCTTCCCTTCCGTCGTTCTGTCTCTCTTTCTCTTCTTCTTCCTCTTACTAACAACTAAAAACTCACACTCTTTTCTGTGTGCACCTAATAACAAGCGAGGCGAGCTGCAGATGCGGAGCAAGAACTCATTTCGTGACTGATGAGCTGGTATTGTAATTTCCAAGGAGAAGAGCATTATTAGTTGGGTTTTACGGCTCATCTCCCGAGCCAAGACGCCTGAGATGACAGTCTGTCGCTACATTCTCAACGTGACGTTTAGAAGTAGCAGGTAGCAGACGACGATCCCGAGGAGTTGATCACCTCACTTTCTGTCATAAAAAAGTTTCGCTTAACTCAATGAAATGCCTGGCGAAAGTGATGTCTCTAATCGATTTTGCTCATCCTAGCCAGGTCGCTTCATTTGAGGTGGGCACGTTGTGCCAATGATGTGGAGCAAAGCTTTAAGATAAAAACGTTTTGGCACGCATAGTATAATTCATTACTGCTAAACTAACAGCACCATGGGACATTGGTTGCAAAAAGCTGGATACGCGTTACTTCCTCTGGGCTGTTTGTTCACGCCTTGTTTAGTTTCAGAATCCAATTTTTATGTAGGCGTATGAGCATTCACTCGTAACATCGTATACTCGCTTGCGTTGGTCATTGTATTTAATGAATTTTCGAGAAATGGATATCTGTCTAACTTGTCAGTCTTGCCAGTTGTTCGTCAATGAATAATATCATTTGAGAGTATTTCGGAAGTCCCCAAAATAAGTTAAGCCACAAATTCAGTGTATAATATTTCTTAACTTGCGGATCCCAAAATGTCATTTCCATCTGCTAGCGTTGGAGGAGTTTGTCAGGTCCCTTTTCTTGCACACTTGACATCTTGTGACATGAAAAATGGGGCTGTGCTTTCTCTATTTTCCTCAAATTCATCTTGATTCTGTGAATTTATGCAGACAGCGTATTTCATCTTGCCTGTTGGTCTCCGGTAGCAGTCTGCACTTGGCTGATTGATCGTCTGACTTTTTCTCCTAGAAAATTACTTTCTATGGACTTCCTTAGATTAAAACTTATGTAATCTTGAGTTGTGAAGCAGACTATGCTTTTTTCAACTCAAGTATGCTTAACCTATATTTTAGTCAGGTCACTGGAAAATGCGAAATCTACAGTTATGAATACAAAAATAAAAGGATTTTTATGCTAGGAATTATGATGATTTAGGATTTTGCACCATACGTTCCCCATTTTCAACTTTTTTTTATCTTGTCGCAAATCATAACTGTTTTTATTACTTTATTCCAAATAAATGAAAGAAACTTTCATACACGAAATGACGTTTAAATTTAAAGAGATACCTTTGGGAAGCACTGACGTCTTTCTTTCTTTTCTTTTCTGCATTACATTTACAAGAAGTCATGTATTCTGATGGAACATTAATTTTATCATTTCTCTGTTTACTAGACTTAAATGTTAGTTTCTCTGGCAGTTTCATGAAAAAAGTTGTAAATAAATGCTAGATACCGAAAAGAAACTACTTGGCACACGCTACATCGTATTTTAATGGTAAGTTTACTAAAACGCCTTTTTTGATATGTCAACTCGGAAGTTGACAATGGGTCTCTTGTGCCTGATAGACCGAGAAGGGTGTATGGATGGGGAAGCTGGAATAGAAATGCTTGCTCGACTGACTGAGTGAGTAGACGTAGAAGATGTCATAGGCCCGGTTTGTGATTGTGACTCAGCTGAAACCGAAAGTGCCCCGGACCGTGTACATATTTCAATGCATAATGCAAGTTCACAATGCTCTCTTATTCTTGTGCCTTTTCCTCCGTATTATCAGAGGGGACACAATCCCAGACCCCAATGCAGTATGAAGACGATACAGCAAAAACTCTCAAATAATTCACTTTCCCTGACGTGATGCCCTGAGAGTTCTAAAGTATATGGTTATCCTAGCCCTCGGCAACCCGATGACAATCTATTCTGGTGATATGAAATGTGAGTCTTCATCTTGTTACTCTTTAAAGTTTGGAACATGCTCTCGGAACAATTTTTTGTTCAGGCTAATAGGAATTGTAATCGAATGGAAATTATATTCTATTCAAATTCAAATGTCAATAGATTGCTTTGATAGAATAATTTTATTTTGATTATGTTTCATTACCAACAATACGAAACGGATGCAATGAACGAGGTAAGGCTAAGCATTTATGTGGGGTTTGTGACTAGAAGCCACGAGTCGAGAACGTAGTCAACAACTTTAGTAAACATGGAACGGTTCCGACAAGTAAGCGGCAGTTTTCACAAGAGAAGTTTGGCGGGTTTAGGCAATGGGCTAGGCTGAATCAGGTTGCTGAACTGGCTGGTCAGACTTCTCTTGTGAATCCGTAATGTTAGCCTCTAGTATGTAATATTTTACCTTTCCTCATACTCCCCTGGTTTGATTATCGTTGTGTTGTGCTCATAATGTTACAAACATGAGGATCATGTGAATCCTTTGTCATAGCCGCATTTAGTGTTTTGTACAGGTTAAACAATGACATGAGATGTGACTGTGGCCAATGGATCCCCTGGGTGCAGACAAGCATGGTACATACATTTTGATCTGTGGACCAAAGCGAAATTACTTCTTGGATTAGCAGTGTGTCATCAGGTACAGTACAGATGACGACTATTAGATATGCACATGAGTGATTTACACTCGTCATAACTCCAACTTGTACTGCAATAAGAAATCTTTCGTCGTCCTCAAGATAAAGGCAACTTTAAAGGTTTTTCCCTGTGTCCAATAAAGTGATTTTGATATGAACGAAGTTTTAAGGAAAATCTTCTGTTGTTAAAGTTTTGAAAAATGTTCTTATTCTAAATGGTGTGCAAATTAACTTTTCTGGGAGATTTTCTTAAACTCTGATGATGATGATACATTTTTGTAGCTCTTAGCCATTCTTTGGTCGTGCAGACATGTCCATGTTGAGGGGCATAAACCATTCTATTGTTCACCGTAAAAGGTGAGAGCCATGTGGTACGCACCGTGGCTTTTCCTTCGTTACGTTCACTTGGCTTCCAAAAATGTCTGTCGTAAAACAAGGACTTTGCATCCAATTGTATGGATGTGGGCTGAAACGATCCTTTGTCTTCTGTGTACAAGTTGGACGTTTTCGTCATCCTAGCACTCAACACGTTCACAAAGTCAGATAAAATAGGCAATCGATCAGTCATCAGTCGTAAATTCGTCAGATTTTCCAAAGTTAGATCTGGTAGGCTTTATCAGAATGTTACACGAGGAGGTCAAAAAGATATGCTGGTAGTCGAATGAATTTATATAATGCAAAATCTCGTTTTTGCGGTTTCACGGTACGATGACACCTATTTTTTGGTATTGGCTCACGTTTTAGGTTTTGTGTTGCTTCAATAATGGAAATTATGATTATTATATGTGCCGCAGTGATGATGACAGGCGTGGTCCTCTATTACAGTTTAGCCTTTGAATTTATACTGTTTGTGCATTTCTCAACGTCGTCGTTTCAATTTGTTGCGGATGAACCTTTGTGGTTTTTTTCGACCTATAACGGAAAACTTTGCCCTTTGCTTTGCTCCGAATACAACTATTGCTTGTTTGTCTATTTTATTCAGTGTAATAATGCCTGTCGTACTCTTTTGAGAATCATAATAATGTAGTAGGTAATAGCAATTCATGCACTTTTTTCCCCTTAAGGTGTACATGCACACATTTTGAGACACGAACATCAACTACGTGAAAGATTGGGTTAGATTGTACGTTGAATGCGATTTACTTCTAGTGACAGACTGACAGATGAACTTGTCTGGAGTATCCGGCACTTGCGGTGCAATTTAGGTACAACACGACGTAAACGCTGAGGTTAAATGCTGTTGAAAGTTGATTCACGGTATATGCAAAATGAGGAATTGAGGAAATAGTGAAAAAAATACCATAAACCTAATGCTTTATGTTGCTTTGGGGAGAACAGGTGCATTCTTACACCTGATTGGAAAATAACTGGACTTGACGTACTGACACTGTTTGATACAGCGTAAATAATACATCTGAAGCAAAACGTATTAAGCAAAGTTTGCAAGACTCTGGTACGTACTACACGCACTTGCTGGGAGATTATCCGGTTTAAGTAGTTCCCAAATTCGTTTCTCCCTCATCTTCTCGGGACAAAATGATTTTGGTTAAAAACCTGTTTTCCCTAATTTCATGCGTGTAGAATACAGGTACTTACGGTTGAATTACAGGAACGATTTATAAGATATGCATATTGGTTATTTCGCAAATTATATTTGTGTAATGTTTCCTTTATATGCAATGACAAAGACTTTTAAAATTATGTTTAATATCAATTTACTGTGCTCACTGCCGAATGCATATGTAGATTTGAAGGTTTGCTGTCACCTGTCACGATTCTCTCGAGCTTCAAAAAATACGACTATCGTCTTTTTATTGGTTTTCTTGTCTCATTTATCATGCTTTTCAAATTTCAAACTCCGGATGAACATTTGGTTCCTACCGTAAATTCACTGAATTGCAATTTGATAGACAAGGCGTAAGGATGTCAATTTGATATTACATCATTACAAGCATTGTGCGCCAGTTGTCAACGGTCAAACAGACCTTTAGGGGAATGAAACTTTACTTGAAACTCTCGTGAATTGCATATCTGTTTATGTAAGAGTTTCTTTTATGCCCGAAATAATAATTTACATCACGTTATTTGAGCGGAAACTTGCATATTGCATGACTCAGCTGAGTAGTACAGCGGAACACACTGTAAACAGTGAAGCGGGATAGACACCGGGTTGTAACGGAACTTTTCATTGATCAGCTTTTCAATGCTGGATTACTATGGAATTGATCAAGCCGAGTGGTGGCATGCAATGTCGTGTTCCATGGTTGAACTATTTTGTGAGTTAATCGACCTGAGTGAGTGATCTGAGTGCTGTGCATTGCATGTTACACCTGTGCTGGAACGAGGGTCCCCGTAACTTTTAAAGGGTTAAGGGTGACTAATGGCTTGCTACAGTTTCTGTGCTGAAGCATGGGTATTCTTTATGGGTAGGAGCCCGCATGATTCCCTTCCCGGTTCGAGAATGTCTGCGGGGCTGTGACTCTGAGCGATGAGGAAAGTTGCTGGAAAGTGTCTATTTGAAGTAGATACGACTGCTGAAATTTTGAATCTATTGGCATCAAACTACTCTATACGAGTATATAGACTTGTTTTATTAGCTAACATCGATCGTTTGACAACTTCTTGCGGAAATACAGGAACGGCCACAAACCTTCCACCGTATTTGTAGTAATACTTGAAATGTTTTATTTCATCTTCTGTAATATCACAAAGAAGCTGAGCAGAGGGGAATCGTTTCAGTTGAATGATGATGCATTCGGATCCGGGAAACATATACTATGTCTAAAGTTTTTGGGAATGGGAAACTGACAGAGGGGGTTTTTCTGATAGAAATGCAGATTTAAAGATGAGATCATCACTCCCATCGTAGTAGCTTGATGAATACTAATATCTAATTGGTGACTTAGCCCTCGGTTCCCTTTTACACGGACATAACGTTAACAACGTGTTGTGTCCTATAGGTTGAATTATTGCACGTTTTTATGGAGGGTGTGTGCCGCATCATTTTCTATGCAGGTCCAAAAAGCATCCCTTTATTGTGTGACTGCATTATGCACGCAGAGGATCCATCCAGAACTGAATTTCTCATTTGGTGAGACCTTCACATTCTCTTCTATCTTTCCGAGGAACATTTACCATTCTGGGCTACGGCTACGACGTTGTGCCATACTACCATTGCAGACATTGTCGACATTCTGAACTGAACATTATACGTCAAGGCTTTTATCCTCTCAGATTCATTTCAGCATGGAGAATATGCCGAAATCTCATTGTCTCGTAGAGCACATGAAGCGTGAGGGATGAAATGACTTGAGCAAAAAAGCCCGTCATCTCTATTGTGACTCTGGATAGATGCCGAATTGACGCGGGAGAAGCCCATGCCAAGTCAAAGTGTCTGACTCTTTCTCGTGAGATCAATATTATGATTTGGGGTGAGATGATTAACTTGTATGGAGTCTTCCAGCATGCATGTTTCCCACTCCCAACCAATAATTTTGTTCAAGATGCTTGCCTCTTATGGTGAAACGTACAGAAATGCTTGTAGAGTCCGAGTTGTGATTTATGCCGGTTCTCTTTCATATTGGGCAGCAGGTTTTGGGTGAACATATCGCGTCTCGCAGTGCTTTGTTCGTTCCCTTCATGTTTGTATTTGGTGATCATCGGCATCGACGGTGCGAGAAGTGCGTGGCTTTTTGGCAGTGCTTGCTGTGTAGTATGTTGGTTTGATGAAAATTCTCCGACCCTTTTGAATGCAAGAAGCGTGATGGAGAGTGAGGGAAAAATACGAGTCTCTCGTTGGTGTTGGAAGATCAGTGAAGAAGATGTGATATTTTTCTCCCTTGAAAAAAAACGAAGAGAAAAGGCTGCAGCCGAGACTGATGCTGGAGTATTGTGAAGCAACGGCTTAGAGAATAGATGAAGATTTGAGAACTGAGGAGATCGTAGTTGAATTTCTGCTAGGCTTCCCCCAAAAATCAATAGCATAAGAGGCGAGGAGTGCACTGCATGGCAATAGTTGCCCGGCTGAAAAGAAGAGTGGTTGAGAAAACGAACGTAGGGAAGGGAGCGGGTCGCAAGTCCAAGTTGCATTGCAACGACCGCATCCAGTGTGCCACTGCCACCCGTGTTCACTGTCTCTACATGCATGACTACGTGTTTACGCTACCAACTTGCAGCTTCTTTCTGTCACAATTCACAACATTCAGTGTATCGAAGATCCTTTCTCTCAAAGCACGTTTCCCGGACTTTGTGTACCTTCACCTTCACATTGCTTTTACTCTTAAAGTCTTGTCTTGAGGAATGATCGGATTCTTTAGTGGGCTTCCACTGCTGCCGCTGCAAGTGTACCCGGGTCAAAGTTGCTTCTGGTCTCTCAGTTTTAAAAAGACGAGAAAAAGGAGTGACTTAAGCCGTAAGAACACGAATATGGGAGGGGAGAGGAAAAGACTGAGTTTGAAACCCGGCAGTTGCGACTCTCCAGAGAAGTATATAGTCACCAGTGAGCATTGAATTATTGTACTGTACTGTAGTCACTGGAGAAAACTTTAGCCACGAATTTGCTCGCGGGTTTCGTCCTTTTTCGTCTCGGCAACGTGGAAGTGGCGGTTCATTTCACCCTTTTAAGACTCCTTCTTCTGAAGAAGCACTTTATGAGATTGCAGTACCGGGAGGCTATTATTGCTTCGTGGCTGTTGAGCATTTGGTCACCGATCTGTCGTGAAATGCGACCAATTTCGGAAACGGATTGAGGAACATCCGTTATTGCTCTTCCCTATACGCGT